>CM073768.1:15718642-15735989 GCA_037158775.1 Hetaerina titia | reverse complement strand
CAATCGACTCGAAAACGATTCCATGTACATCCATCCGCCGGGATTCGCCTCTGTCCATTTTGAAAAAAAGGATTATTTTCAAAGTTCAGCCATATGCACTAAAGGTTTGGAGTAAAAAATAAAAGGCATGCGAGGAAAGCGACTCGAACGCAGCCGGGCAATCGAATGTAATGCCCTCCTCTTCCCCTCCCCTTCGACTGAATGCGGCACGCTCCCTTTTAGCTCTGCCGCCGCGCCCAAATGGATGGCGGCAGTGGAGTTGGATTGGATGCAGCACAGGGGATATATATATATATATATATGTATATATATATATATATTTATATATATAATCTGCACCCTCACCTTGTGCGCGTGCGTGGGGCGCCGCTCCCTCTGCTCCCGACCCCCGTGCGGTTCGGGGGGAAGGAGGGTGGGAGGGAGGCAATTACTCCGCGGTGGTGGCCGTCCCTCGCTGCACCACAATGTATAACGACGGCGGAAACGGCCTCAACGGCAATTTATTTCGCTTTGGAAATAATGCGCGCGAGAGATTTCGAGGGGAGGGCATTTTTGCGCGAATGGGATTCCGGTCACGTATCCGTCTCCCGTCGCAATAAACCAATCGGCCATCAAAGGGAGAGATCCGTGGGACGTGGGGCCGCACGAGACACGCACACGCCCGCCCACTTACGCACGCACTCCCTCCCTGAGACGCCGCGCAAAGGGCGTGTGTGCGTGCGTGAGTCTTTCGAAAGACCGCTTGCACCTTGATTGCTGGTGTCGGGACGCAGGGAAGTCGGGAATGCGCGGGTAGTTGGGAATGATTAAATGAGTACTTTATTTATTAGGACATCAACATTGAAGCAACGGACCGTGAAGGTGAACGCGCCTTTCCTCGCCGAGGGAAAAACGGCGTGGGCCTTCGACCTCATTCACGGTGCACTGGCACGGGGTGGGAAATGGATCGACGGTTCACCTCTCTGAGGAGTGCACATCGTACATTGGGTGCATGCCACGGTTGATGACGCGATCCTCTTCTTTAGCCATCGGCGGATCCGTATTTGGTGCCCCTAGATGTCGCCGCAACTGATTTCATCTTCATTTCTTCGCGGAGTTTTCCTATCATCTCTGTGACATCGTGCTTCAAGGAGGTTTGATGGTACCCATTGGAGTGCTGATTTAATAATGTTCCATTGTCAAAGGAAACATTCAAAAATTATATTTTTTCATTTAAATAAAATTGGGCCGAAGGATTGAATAATATTGCCGCGGAACTAATTATGGAATTAGGGAAACGTGAGATGAAAAGTATTCATTTAGCAATCATTATTAAGAGAGAAACTTGGCCGGATGAGATCAGTTGTAGTTCCCGTTTATAATAAAGAAATTACAGCATCATTTGAGGGCTATTTCGTCTGATCTCGCACGCTGCTGAAAAGGTACTGTGCTACGGCGCCACCCCCCCCTCCCCCCGGTGGAAGCACCCAACCTTTAACTTAAAGAGTAAAAAATATCTTAATATAGGATGAGAAATATGCTTTTGCCAAATCTTAATATTTTTCCGGGGCGATGAGGTTCACATGGATAGAATTCGAGCGATTAACGTTGAAATGAACTCTATTTCGACGAGATACTACCTGGAAATCAACTTAGCTTCAGAAGAAATATATATATCGTATATTATGTAAAGATGCATTAGTCATGAAAATTTAATTGAATGCCAAATATATATCCGGAGTGAGTAGTTTTAACTTTTGATAACATTATTGGATTCGCTTTTTTATTTCTATAATTTCACTCATCATAACCTAATTAATACTGAACGTCTCGCCGAAGTGTCGAAGGTCGGAGGAGTCAGCAGCCGTTGAAAATGGTCAAGGGAAAGTGAGGAAATTTTTATATTGAACTTGTTTGGATGAGTTTTTTAGTGTTTTTTTTATGCTGGTTGATTCTGACTCAAGGAAATGACATTTTCTTGAATTAACCTTTTTGACAGTCAATCCCTCTCACTTCGGCTCTAATGTCCCACATCCCAAGGCTGCGAGTGACTTCAATGCCTTCCAAGTTTCCATGAAAACAGCCACACAATTGATAAGGTTGCCAATTGATAAGGAGCGCTCCTTACCACCATTTCCATTTTGTATCAATCCATGCTCAGAGTGCGCCGGTGGGTAGTTATTGCTGTTACTGCATTTATTATTATTATTATTATTAAACCGTAAATGTGCAAATAGACAAATGTCAGGTGGCACATTTATATTGTCCCTGTTGTAAAAAGCCGTTCCCTGTCGGCTGTCCTTTCTTGTTAGGTTAAGATGTCATGTTTTATTCTTAGTTTTAAGTTTCTTCTTCTCGCAAACCACTCTTCCACTTCAGCCATCTTTCTTTCTTTAATGCCATGCGTTTCTTATGTACAATTACCGGTATAGGTGAGACTTCACTCACCGGGATGGTATATTATTGCCCATTCGGGCAGTCAATGAACATTTTGGGACTCAAAACACGAGTGTGTGCAGATCTAATTTGTCCACGTTAGCACTGCGCGTTCCGCCTTGGCAGGTTTTCATCAACCAGCATCCTCTTACTCGTAATTCACATAGCCTAGACCACCAAATAAATGTTTCATATCAGGATTAGAAATGGCCAGAGCATAATCGATGTTAACTTAAGACGACAGCGATTAGGTAAATGAAATATCTTTTTCTTGTCCCCTTTATTTCTATGGTTTACAACGCATGCATACACTTCAGAAAAGTTTGCTACTTCAAGCACCGAAACTGATTCAAAACTATAGAAATAAATGAGACCACAGTATTTTAGGTCCGATATGACGTTAAAGTAGTCACGATCAAACATATTTAATTGAAATACTTGAGAGTGTTCGTGATATTCGTCTTATGAAGCACAATAATATTCGCTATTTAATGGATTATTTTAGACTAGCACTCTTCCTTCAAACCATTGTTGTGTAAAATACTTGAGTGTATCGTTATTACTGTGATTCATTGGTTCATTCTTTCCCTGTATACTGTTGCATCTTATTTAGGAATGGTTAGGCCAGCTATTCATTCATTCATAGGACACTATTCTTTTATGTTGAAATAGGAATTCTATAGATGGAAATGAAAATGCTATTCAAAACGGGAGCGAAAAAATTCGGTAAACAGAGCACGATAAAATATCTATCAATATTTAAAGAAATATATGAGTTACACATTACGTATTTCTATCCACTTTTCGAATCATTATATTCTTCTATGCATTAAATATTCACACATTTAAGTGAAAGAATGAGTTAATTAAAATATTTGGTTTATCAAAATAAACAAAATATACCTAAAGATCCTAAATCTCTCTCTTTCAAAAAGGTTGACCATATTAAAATTTCCAAACTTCTCGTTCATTAGGCAAAAGTATCCAATGGTTGTCTCATAATTATGATTAGAGTGTTTAGTGATTGCATTCACCTTTCGTTGCTTCGCGTGATTTTGTCGTAAGTTGAAGAAAACATCTAAATATACGTACTTTGAGAATGCGGGCGTAAGTGACGGTAAACGACGGCCTAGGCCAGGGGCAGGTTTCTGTTAGGCGTTCCGCTTCCTGGCTTGCTAATTAGATCGTGAACATGTCGCACGTTCTTTCATTGCCCGAGCGAAACTTAGGCGGAGGAAAATGGCGGTGGAGGAGAGTGGAGAGGGTCGTGGGCAGGATTCATCTACGAGACCTTGTAGACTGTGCACCCCAATTACCAAAACACGGAAACGCTTCGAAAAGGGAAACATGGAATCCACATTTCGCTCGCTCCCACCCTCGCTCGCAAAGGTAATTGTACTCCGGGGCTCCGAAAACAGTTTATCATACTCGCACACCAACACGCGTAGCTTAACTTCCTAGCCCTCCCCCCCCCCTGCCTTCCCCCCTTTCCCATCCTACCCCCTGCGACCAATGGCAACTATGAACCTGCCGCGAAACTTGCAGCGCAGGGCTAGACCAAATTCGAGCGTAGAGCATATAATGTTGGGACACGTAAGTTCCAATGAATGCATGGCATAGTTATTCCTTTGGAATCAAAACACACATGTTGCATGCTAATTATTTACAGTTGACACTTAGTTAGAGATTCATGAAAACATTTATGATAAAACATTTATTTAATTTTGAATGAAATAATTTTTCATTAGATATAAGGTGTGTGTTCAAAAGGTGACAGGAATCATATGATTTTAGCGAAGTGCACGGCATATTGCACCATGCATTCAAGAGCCACAAGGTCAAACGATCAATAAAGAGAGTCCTACTTACAAGTTCAATGCCGTTTGCGTGAGGCAATATGAGGAAGAACCACCCGCATTTGTGGAGAAGCAATTCATCACTTTTGCGTCCACCATAATGCTTCTTCGTTTCACTTCTCTGTTTGCGAATATTTGGCCAAAAAAGCTCTGCAATGATGTCCCAACCTCCCTCCTCACCAGATATGGACCCGTTGCCTATTTCCAAAAAAAACCTTAAAGGCCGTCATTTTGCAAGTTTAGATGGCATTAGAAACGTATCGCTGAGAGCTGAGAAAAGATAATAATGTACCATAGATAGAGTTCCAGAAGAGTTTCGAGAATTGTATAAAGCGCCGGCATAAGTGCATAATATCTGATGGGGATAGGGAATAACATTGTGATCTCGTCGAAGGGGATATCGTTGATATACGGGTTGATATACTTGTAGATGGATAAATAAAGTTATATCGAAAAAAATCAAAATTCCGTTATTTATTGAACGCACCTCGTATGTATCGGAAATTCCAAGAACAATTGTCCGTACATACATTGCCGTTGTCATTTCAGTTTTTCTACAATTACTACAGGCTAGTGAACACACATATCGCCACCGTTCTCTCTAGTACTCAACCATTCATTGAATTTTGTCGCATTTTCTACAACTGTCAATTTACAAAACCAAATGATACATACGCAATATACAACTAGTATTCACAAAAATAATTCAGCATTCATTTTTCCAATGGCTTTTTTTTGACAACTGGTCGCTGTGCATTCCGAGAGCATATGACTTCTGCGGTGGATGGTGAGTGTTATTGGGAGGGTACTTATCTGAAACTTAAAATATCACCAAACATCATGGGGGCACAAGTTTCAATCATTCTCACATATGCATCGAGAGCGAATCGATTTCTTGGCAGGGTAGGATGCGGAGGGAAGTCCACCGGACCAGCCACGCCCACCATGTTACTTCACTATCATTTCGTGTACGTTAATTTGTTTGCAAAAGGCCCAAAAGGTACGAATATCGAAGCCCACCTGTTATATAACAGGTGGGCTTCGATATTCGTCATTCTGTCATCTACATACATCGGACGAGGGAGTAAAAATAAAATATATTCCCCAACAATTCTTAATAATGTATTAGGCTTTCCATACATTTGGTGTGGTTTACCGTCTACTTGAGAGTTTGGGATACGGTGTGCTTAAAAATATTAACAAAATGTATTAAAACTTGATACATTATGTTAAAACAGCCAAGTAAACGGTATTTTATAGATGAAATTACAGATAGATAAAAATTGGTCCCAAAACACTAGTGAAGTATTTTAGCAAAGGAAAAGGTTATTGAATATAGTCGTACATCACTCTAACTATTCATATAGAAATTTCAGCGACCATTTTACTAATTTAGAAATCATTTTCAAATGTCTGGCTATTCGCTACGCTTTTACATAAAAATTATTAATTAACAAGTTTGTAAATAGGATAGTACATGTCCAGGAAAGTGGACACGAATTCGCTTGTAACAAAACAACATGTGATTGGTAGATTTGCACCTGGTTTGCCATTGGCGTTTCAGTGCCTTTGCTCTAAAGCCAAAAACATGGGATCGGAATTAATAGGCATTTCTAACATCTATTCTGCGCAGAAATTTTCTTTTGGTATCGTTTTATTCGCTTCACGGTCTTGCTACCACCCTCTTCCCCTTGCTCATGTGTAATTGTGGGAAATGGGCGCTACTTGCCCCCGTTTCCTATTTGCACCGCTCTATGCTCAGAGTGCGCCGGTGGGCAATTAGTGCTGCTACTGTCGTTCTTACTTGTCCTTGTGTGTGAAAAGACACTACCCTCTCGGCTTTCCTTTATTGTTAGGTTAAGATACCGTATTTCATTCCTAGTTTTAAGTTTCTTCTTCTCGCAAACCACTCCTCCACTTCAACCATCATTCTTTATTTCAATGCCATGCGTTTTTTATCTACAATGACCGGTAAATGTGAGACTACACTCACCGGGACGGTTAATTACTTGCCCGATCGGGCAGTCGATGAATATTTCGGGGTCATAAACCTCCGAAATATCCTCTGGATAGTGGATACAACACATATATCGGAAATAAAAATATTTTGGAATGACAGTTGATCAAATATGTGAAAATTTGGTATACCCTATTGATTGATCAATCCCCATATAGTTCATACCTTATATATATATATATATATATATATATATATATATATATATATATATATATATATATATTTTTTTTTGTGGCCCCCCCTACCCTGATGTGTGAATATTCACACGCCGTTGGGCTTGGTACACGGGTGAGCTCTACCATCACCTACTAAACCGACCTTCGGGTTGATTACTGTGTTTATGGTTTTATATATATTGTGTGTGTGTGTATACATAAAGTCACTTTCTTGAAAATCCCACGAACGTGCACAATAATATAAATGGACTAACTAGTCGACAAAAACACAGAAACTGAAACATTTAAAAGAGGGACTCACTGGTTCTCGAATTTTTGGTGGTGCAGTCACCTTTCTCAAGAGGAATTCTGTCTTTGTGTCGACTAGTTAGTCCATTACATTGTCATGTACACATCCCGTATACATGACAAACCCCAGAATTCGCGGATAGATTCCTAGCTCTGAGTGTGCTATGGTTAAGGGTTTTGTTATTCATGAATGACCTCGTTCTACGTTATTCGATAATCGGATGTAAAGACTAAATAGGCTCCTTTAAGACAAATTGATTGGTAAGACATCACCACGTCGTAGGTACATTTGTTATAGAGAAATAAAATGCTGGGCTTCGGCATGGTCAATCGGGAGGGAAGAAGGGAGAATGGCCGGTGAGGGGATGAGGAGACGGGGAGGAGGGGAGTAGACCTCTTGGTGGGGCGTCCCCTCGTGTCGCTCTCACTAATTTGAGCGTTCAGAGGACGATCAAAGTGTCGTATAATTCTCACGCCCATCAAGAGTGCTTCATTGAAAAGGGCCAAATCGGAGCGCTTAGAGGACGACCAAAGTGTCGTATAATAGTCACGCCCTTCAACTGCGCTTCATTGAGACGGGCCCAATTGGAGAGTGAATTCAATCTTGTGGGCGCCGGTGGTTACTGTGATCATATAGTCAAGGAATCTTTTGAAATTAGATTGGCAGGACATAATTTCAATAAGGATTTCGGTTATTATCCTCAGTAATGCATGGAAAGCTGTGCTAAACAAGCTAAGGAAAGGAAAGAACAGACCACAACGGCCCCGCGACCAATCAGAAGATTCCCCCTCCTTGGACCAATCACAATTCACCTTACCCGTGAGCTCTCAATTATATAAAACGGCCAAATGCGGAGTGGCAACCATCAACCCTGAAGACGATGCACGAGTCGGGCATCGAAACGTCGGCCAACATGGAACCCCTGACCCGGTGGAAGACCCGAGAATCCTTCATGAAGCCGATACGCCAGGAAAGCACCGGATCTTACTTGAATTCAATCGGTTGGCGTTGGCTCTCCTCTGTTCATCACGATGCTTCGTCTTATGTAATTCACCCCAAAGGTCAATAAAAAGTAAGAGGAGAACAAGAGAAAAAAAGAATGTCTGGTGGTCGACATGCATTGCGAAAAAGACATATTGTAAGAGTTTTATTATTATTAAGTAATCTGCAGGCTAAAGTAGGTTTTTCAATGGATGCAACGAGCAAATAAGTATTTTGTGACTCCTAAAAAAACAAAATCCAGCAGCATACTATATATCGGGTCCGTCTTCATCTCAGTGTATTTCCTTCCTCCCTTCATCCCGTTCAACATCCCTATCCTGTTCCTACCCTTTCCTCATTTGCCCAACATTCTCCCGTCTATTACAGTCTTCAACATCCCGCTGTCAATCAATACGCCCTTCATCCATTTTTCCTGCCTCCATAGGATTTCTCCCAACAAACCACTCTCGTCGCTCAACATACCAAGCGCTTACTCATTTGTTTTCCTTTCGGTCCATTTCACCTTCTCCATTCTTCTCAAAACCCACATTTTAGACAGCATCCCCGTCATCAACTTCCTTCTCCTTGAGAAAGCCTCCTTGCCTAGCGCAATTCTTCTCCTTATGTCCCTACTACTTAGACCAAAACACTTCCGAGATATATAAACTGTTCTATCTGCTCTATTTTTTCCCTCTTATTTTAATGCTAGGCTTAGCCCTATTTCTTCTGGAAAATCGCATAACCTATGTTTTATTAATATTGATTCTCATATCTATCGCACTGAATCTCCAATTCACTCAGCTATGCTTGCAACCCCTTGGTGGACTGAGTAACCAATGCTTGGTCATCAGCATACCCAACCAATTTTACGAATTCCACTCCGACTTTTATTCCTACCTCCAGTTTCTCCCATGCCTTTATAATCATTTCCCTATACGTTGAACAGCACCGGTGACAATGGGCAACACTGCCTTACCCCTCTTCCTAACACTGCCCATCCGGACTCTCCGTTCCCCACTCGCACCTGAGCAGTCTAAGACATGTACAGATTGCAGATTAGCCTCCTACCCCTCCAATATATTCCTATTTTCTGCAATACGCGCATAAATTTTTCCCTGTATCCAACTTAAGTTAAAATTTATCGCTCTATCAGACGCCTTTTCGAAATCTACGAAACAGGCAATTACGTCCTGATTGTATTCTATATTCCCCTCGATTAGTGATCTCATTACTGCAATGGCATCACGCATTCCTCTCCCTTTCCTAAACCCAAACTCATCATCCCATAAGTAATCATTTTCCCTATTCTCTATCCTTTTCTTGATGATCCTGACAACTACTTTGACTGTGTGGTATATCAAACTTATTGTTCTGTAGTCCTCACATAATTTAGCCTTTACCTTTTTCGGAATAAGAACTAACACTGATCTCACAGATCCTTTCGGGTTTCTAGCCTTTTCGGTTACTGTTGCGGTATATCTCGCAGTTTCTTGGAATAATCTAACTGATACTCTTTTCGTCGCTGCTATATCCTTTTATACGGATTTTACATTTCATCACAACTAAATTGTGGTCAGAATCCGCATCCGCTCCCGGGAAACTGTGCGAATTTATCACACTGTTCCTAAACCTGTGCCTAACCATAATATAATCTAACTGATACTTTTCTGAGTCACCTGGCATTTTTATTGCATATGTATGCCTTTTGTGGCGCTTCAAAGTGTTTAATTGTTGGTATGACAAACCCGTGTTTCCTGCAGAATTCAATTGCTTTCTCCCCACCTTTATTCCTCGAGCCTAACCCATAGTCCCCCACCTCATCACCATGTCTTCCTTCGCCTACCGTCGCATTCCGATCCCCCATTTCTATCAAATGTTTTCCAGCAGTAACATACGCCATTTTGTCGTAACTGAGCGTATATTCTATTGACTTCTTCATCCTTATGATTCCGCGGAGGCAGTTATAACTGTACAATGACCAAGCTCGTCGGTTCGGTCTTTATCTCCACTAGTAATATTCTATCCGTTGCTTACTCTATGTTGACTGAACTTCTTTCTACATCTTTATTTAATAATATGTTAACCTTTCTTGGCTCTCCTCTTTTACTGATTAAGGGTAAGGGAGAAAAAAAGTGTCCGATAAGGAAGGGTATTTCATGGGAAGAAATGTTATCTTTAAGAACCTCATTTATTTACTCGTTCGTGAGGAAATAAATCACCACTAAGAGGCATATTTTCTGAAGTAAAAGAAGGATATAAATAAAGCATATTTCAGAAAACAATGGATGTATATTTTAAAGGCATGATTTACTTTTAAAGATATTTTTTAGAAGACAGAGCCCTGTACTGATCAGAGAAGAGCACTGTACGTCATTCTTTATTTTCTTCATTTAATCAATCAGAAGTAGGTTTAAGCTGGGCACTGAAAATTCTGATTCGAGTTCTGAAGTTTTTGTATACGTAATTCAAGACAGTCTTCTAAAGCCTCAAATAAGAGACATTCTCCCCTCTTAATAATTTGTTCATTAGTACGGCTTGCTAAAGCTAAGGACGGCCCATCACTCTAAAACCTGAAGTTTGACGAAAACAAATGGTCGTAAATTAGTGTCTTGCTAAAATTATTTGTCGCATTGTTATTTTAAAATAATTAAATTTTATGGTAAGCACAATAATTTGGGTTCATCTGTAGGATCAATGCATGAAATACCTTTTTACACTTACCTATGAAAGTGTTTATGTATACAATCATCGTCTTTTCTATAGCTTGATTTTAATTGTAAATAATGATGCTTCTAGGCGGTTACCACACGATAACTCCAACAAACGTATTACATCAGCCGGTCCATTGGAATTTATTTTTATATGCCAAGATGATTCCTCGGCCGTCGTAATCGATGGCGTTTAACCGAAAGTACAATTGCGAAATATGACGCATTGAAAGAGATCGTGGGTGAAAATGATGAAATAATTGTATCATAAATTAATAAAATAACGTCAAAAAAATTGCGCCTTTCAAAAACGGTCAAGGATGACACATTGAGCAGGTACACTGGAGGCCGGGCAGTACGGAGGTCCTTCCAAAGGACATCCGTCCGCCGTCCTCGCCAACCCTTCCGTGTGAGTGTGCGGTCCCTCGCCCATTTCTATTGAATAAGACTCCGACTCCATTGCGTAGATTAAAGACATTCACCTCTGTGAAGCCTATGTAATAAAATATTATTTTTTAATACTTATTACATCGTCCCAAGAGTATTACACTACCTATGAAAGTATTTCCCCCAAATGAATTCCGCTATTTCCGTGTACTCACAATTTAAGAAAAATAACGTACCCATTTGCTCGTGAATCATCTATTCCATCCCAAAACTTGTACGCACAAATTTAACTGTGACTAACCATATCAAACTTATTTTTTTCCGATGCATTTGAGTCAGGTGTTCCAGGGGAAAGAAAAATTCTAGTTTGCTACGAATAACTGTGAAAAAACAGCGCAAAAAGTAGGAAATTTGGGTATCGTTGTTCTCACTATTAGATAGGTAAAGTTACGGAGCATAATGATAATTGTTGCTCAGTCGTAGTTAAATGCTATTGATACTAGTTTAAGGAAAATTGGATTTTGGATTAGCGAACGTGCTGATGAATAGGCTGGAAATCAGGATAAAGATAAAATTAAGTTGCCAAAGTTGAAGTTCAAAAATTAAATAATTCCAAATATAATACGAATGTAAAAGTTAAAATTTATATTAAATAAACTGATTGTACCCAGATTATTTACAGCAATGGTCTGTGGAAAGGTTTACTTATATCCATACACTCAATTGGGAATGCAAAATCACCGATGAAAATTTATCCTTAGCGACTTCTTATAAATAATTTCAAATATCTTGTGTTTCGAACAACGAATTTAATGACGAATATTAACTATTTTATCGACATGGACGGCGAGTTCAATATTACACCCACTTTTGGAAGTAATATTGAATTAGTTACACGATATAATGTTGATAATATTTGCTGTGGTAAGAAATTACGATGAAACAATTTTATTTCTATGAACATTAATACCTCGAGCTATTTCAGTAAGTAATATAAAAAATGTAGATCATGAGAATCCGGACTTTCGAGGCAAAAATTGTGATAGGATGGTTTTTGTTGGTGCAGGAAAATTTTGTAGTTTTTATTACTTAATCAGTGTGAAGTCTATAAATATGATTCATTGATGACCAAATTTTGCCTTCAATTTTTCTGAGCTATATTTCAATCCTAGGGTGATGTGAAAATTTCACGTAATAAACCGAAGCAACATCATAGTGGAAGAATTGGAATATTTTAAATTGAAAAATTTAATTGATTGTTTTCTGCAAACGGAAAGCAAAGGTAAGCAATTGTTATCGTTTCGTGGAAGTGAGCCCTCTTCCCGACGCCTCCCCTCCACTTCCTCCCATCCGTCCGAATCTCCAAGTCTAACCTCGCCCCGCTCGTGTTGATTGCGATCATTATTGCGAGCGAAGGTGCACGTTTAAATTCTCTTTGCTGACCGAAATTATATTCGCGCACTCCAAAGTGCCATTAACGATACAAACATTGATATAATCTTGGGTTAACAACCGTTCCTGTGCTGGGACACACGCTTGCGGGCCAAGCATAAGCGCGGTAAAGAGATTTTTGACGTAATTGAGTTGTATATGAATGAATCGCTTGTATCCTCACTCATGTATTTCTCTTGCGAACTCAAATTTCGTGACGAGACAAAAGGTTATTATCGTTTATCGGTAAACTATGAAGCCACGTAGTAATCTCCGCGCCAAACTTCGGTCGCCGGTACGGATTCTGTCAAATTCCCTTGCCGAAACACATCACACAATGGACTGGCCGCTCGAGAATTTTTCCAGCTGTTATTCGGGAAATGATATTCCGCATATAACCGACGATATGGAGAGGCAGGCCCGTTCCATGTGCTGCCTTCGGTTTTGAATATGTAGTATTATTGCGGAGGAGGAAGTGTGCGATAGACTTGAATCCTGGTCAATTAAATAGTGATTTATTTGTGGATCCCATTAAAAGTTTTTCTTTTGCCTCAAAGACTTAATTACTCCGATATTAAATTATAAGCTGTTAATTTCAGGCGCCACCCGAAATGCAATTTTATTAAAACACTACTTTGCCTGTAAAAACCTATGCCTGGAGACTCACTCTCCAGAGAATTACGATAATTACGACCCTTGTTTACATGGGTGGCCTAAAAATTTTCCGACTCAGAAAATTTCAGAAAAAATGCCTTGTATCTTTGTTAGGTCGGAAACGTTTCAGACCACCATTGTTCATGTCTTTCGCCTGATACTTGCTACCACAGAAAATACCAACAGCTCCGGATAAAGAAATCACATATTAAATAATTAGAAATTATGATCTGGTGCTTTCCCGGCGGATAAGCTTTTTCAGTTCTTTCAGTGGGTCAAGGGTTGCATGCTGGCCAACATGGAAACCATGATCCGGTATAAGACCTGGGAAAACTTATTTAAGAGATAATATGAATGCTAAATAACAAAGTAGGTTAAAAGATCACTGTTATCCTGATATTTTTCAGTACTTATGACAAAATACTTGTACACACTTTTCTTGATCTAATGTTATCTTACCTAAAATAAACCTTGTATATATGATATGCAATTTTAAGCCATATTTATGAAACTGTCTCATAACTCTCATCTGATAATTTTCCTGAATGGGTAGGAAAGTGCGCTGGAGAGGTGAATCACATTGTGTAGTTCAGTTTGTTTCTACTTTAGAATGTGAAGGCTGAGTGCGGATTACCCGTTGGAGGAGACACCGAATCTCCATTCCAAAGCAAGGAATGGGAAGAGAGAAAGCTAAACCCGAAACAACATTTTCAGCGACGTAGAAAGAGTGATTAGGGGGGCATTCAAATGTGCGGCCAATGTCGTCGGACAGAAGCTAACTCTACCGACACTCTCGCATTCACCGGGAAGTTCAGAAATGTTGTATTCTCCCAACCCCTTGCTTGAGGCCGATTTCTCCCACTTTCAATAAACAGAAAGATCGTGTAAAATTGTGACAAAAGAGCACGGATACATACTACAGAAATTATTTATTTACATACTTCGTTGCAATTAGGCAATTTTCCTGGTGGCAACGGTCCAGTGTGATCACTGGTCACTCTTACAATGCACATACATACGCACACAAGAAGAACAGATATGAGACAAAATGCTCGTATATTCAATGACACTTTTAAGATTACCGACCTCTCCTTTACCATCACACAAGGATTAGGTGTACACCATACATACTACGCACCGTCCATCGCCACACTTCGTCCGTAATCAATCGTCTCATCAATCGCCCGTAATCAATCGTCATCGTAATCAATTATCGTCTTATTCATACTCGTGGATAAGAATTTGCGGTTTGTCTAGGCCACTTATAATATCATCATACAGTTAGATACTACGAATCCTGTAGATACAAGGAATTAGTCCAAAAAAAACTCTTCCTCCGACATTTTTCTAAAACTTTTAGTAGTTCCGCAGGAGTGTTGTATACCCCGCGGCCTTATTTGATTTCATCTTCTTTAATGCCCTTTCTATCTCATTGTAGAGTGTGTCTGGATCCCTTACCTCATATTTCTTTTGTTTGTCGAATCTTGTTGTCCTATATTCTTTACCATACAGTGCATCTTAATGTTCCTTCCATCTCTCTGGGCACCGACTTATCTCTATCTGTTAGCAAATCTTCCTTTCTTGCTTCCCGATAGTGATTTAACCTTGCTGTGTGGCGTACCAAATTCACCCTTACTCTGCGAACTTTTCATATCCCCGGGCTTAGTAGTCCACCATGCTTCTTTGGCTTTATTCGTTGAACGTCTCATCTTCCTTTTGTCTAACTCTGTGTTTACATTCTTCCATTTTTTTCTCTCATCCGTCTTTTTAATCATTTAATCGGTGCTTCATAATTGGCTTGTGTTTTTCCCATTAACATTTCATATAGTTTCTTTTGCGACTTATAATATCCCTTTCTTGATACATTCCCATTTTTCTTCGATAGTACTCAGCTCTCTACCGTCATTCATGATTTTTTCTACATCCCGCTGATACTCCTTCCTTGTCAATCCATTTAACGCATCTACATTCTATGTCCTAACCTGCAACCCCTGCCTTATCTTATTGACACTAAGGTTCCATTTCGTAATAGCTTAATTGTGGTCAGAATCTGCATCCGTTCCCAGGGAGCTGTGAAAATTGATGGCACTGTTCCTAAGCCTCTGCCTGGCTATTTATATAAAAAATAAATATACATATATATATATATATATATATATATGCACATTTGAAATAAATGTATATATTTATATACATTTATAGATATGTATGTATTAATTCTCATGAAAATAGATAAAAGGACAAATATTTAGGAATATATATAAAGGATGAACGCAGGAGAGTTGGGGAAGGTGGAATCAGGCAGAATCACGAACGTTAAAATATTTCTTAGACCGAGATTATAACACCAAATCTTCCACTCGCCGGGCGGATGCTTCAACCATTAAGCTATCTAAGATATCCAATTCACGCTGAGATTCTGAGAGTAATACATCAAATACCCCGGTTATTTGACCAAGAGTCAGACGTCAGGGAGCTGTTTCACCCATTAAAGGAGAAATACACACACACACACAAGGGGAGGGAGAGTGGGTAAGCTATCATATATTATAGTATACTAAAGGATAGGAACAGTGCGTTTCCTGGGACGCATAGCCAGAAAAAAGACGAGCCACATTGACCAAATGCACATCAAAACACGAAATCCCGCCTTACGGCAAACAAATGATCCATGTGAATGCGTCTGTCTGGGGTGTGTGTGTGTGTGTGTGTGTGTGTGTGTGTATATATATATATATATATATATATATATATATATATATATATATATATATATATATATATATATATATATATATATATATATATATATATATATATATATATAATGTATGTACAGGATGTATGTATGTATATGTATAAAAATCTTTGACAGAAATACATAAAAGGAACACTCACGCGTTATTTGTTGATAATTTCGACGGAGTTGAGCTCCGTCGAAATTATCAAGAAATAATGTTTGAGTGTTCCTTTTATTTGTTCACATATTGTGTGCAGCTGTCAAAGTTTTTTATTCAACACTTCCGTGTTACTTCGAAGAAATCAAACAATTGTATATTTTAAATGTATCATTTGTTTTTTTACATTCGTGGTCTTCTTGAACCCGCCTTCCCCACCTCTTCTGTGATCGTCCTGTACGTGTGTTCCTTTCCCCTTACCTTATCTCTATTTCAATATGAATGAATATATAATATGTATATAAATATATAAATATATATATATATATATATATATATATATATATATATATATATATAATGCGGAAGTACGCACGAGAGCAATATAACTTTTGGACGGCACAATAGAACACAGAATAAAACAGATGATACATTCACACTGTAGATGATTTAAGCTTTCGGCCTACTCCGAGGCCTACTTCAGGTCAGACTCAATTATATTTATATATATATATATATATATATATATATATATATATATATGTATGTATTCATATATATGAGATGAAACCAAGTAAGGTCGTGGGGGTAGACAACATTCCTGTGGAACTATTGACATGTTCAGGAAAATGTGGGAAGAAGACTGCTGTTCAACATACGTGTGGAGGAAATGATTAAATAGGCATGGGAAGAACTGGAGGTAGGAATATAAGTCGGAGGGGAATTCAGAAAACAGTTAGTTTTGTTAATGAGCAAGCATTATTTGCTCAGTCAGCCAAGGGGTTGCAAGCATTACTGAGTGAATTGGAGGCTCAGCGCGATAATATGGGATGAGAATCAATATTAATGAAACAATGGTTATGTGATTTTCCAGAAAGAAAAAGGCTAAGCTAAACATAAAAAGGTAGGACAACAAACTAAAAAAGGAGGACGGAAAATAAAGCAGGTAGAACAGTTTACGTATCTCGGAAGTGATTTGGACCAATACGGTCAAAGTAGTAGGGGCGTAAGGAGAAGAATCGCGCTAGGCAAAGAGGCTTTCTCAAGGAGAGGAGAGTTGATGACGAGGACGTTGAGTAGGGAGGATAAGAAAAGACTCGCAAAAACTTTGATATCGAGTGTAGCTATGAACGGCGCGGAAACGTGGTCACTGAAGCAGGAGGATAGACGTAGAATGGAAGCTTTTGAAATGTGGGTGTTGAGAAGAATGAAGAAGGTGAAATGGGCCCAAAGAAAAATAAATGAGGAAGTACTAGGGATGGTGGGAGAAAATAGGGGTTTGTTGGGAGAAATCCTATGGAGGCAGGAAAAATGGACGAAAGACGTATTGAGCGGCAGTGGAATGTTGAGAAAGGTAATAGGTTGGAGAATGTTAGGCAAACGCGGAATGGGCAGGAACAGGATAGGGATATTGGAAGGGAGGAAAGACGTATACAGAGATGAAGAGGGACCTGATGTAGACTAGGTTGCTGGATTTGGTTTTATTTGGAGTTATAAAATATTTATTTGGTAGTTGTGTCCGTCCAAAAACCT
>CM073768.1:15631142-15713642 GCA_037158775.1 Hetaerina titia | reverse complement strand
TCTTCCTTGTTGGGGAGACAATCGCGAATATGCATTTTCTAATGACCATAACGTTACGGAGAAAGCATTTAATGCATTCAAATGATTTCGCCAAGAACCATATTATGCAAAAATAAACCGCAAATATAGAAAAGATTACACAAAATATAGACTACTCTCCGAAATAATTTTAAAGACAGTGTGGATAAGTTTTGGCTGCATTAAAAAAAGCGCCTCTGAACGGATTCGCAAAATTAAGCGGTTTGGAGTTCGGCCGCGGTGTTATGCTTGGTTAAAATGTCTCCCCGCCCTGTTCTCTGTGGCGGTAGGGAAAGGAGAGGGGAGAAGGGTAAAGGGGGAGTGGTGGGTTCGAGGGAGAGGCACCCAGGCTCCCCTCGCGAGATTCCCATCTCCTCGAGAGATGGCGCTTTCACGTGGAAGCGACGGAGGGAGGGAGGGGACTGCAACTCTCGCTAATAGGCTCCGAGATTACTCGGAAGTAAGTGACTCGAGGACAAACGAGGCCCCGGACTCGTTCGCGCGAGAGATCGGGAGGGCTTGGGAGGGAATGAGCGCTCCCGAATCCACCCTTCTTTCATGCCCCTTATGCGCCGACACACCACCAGTACACACGAGCGGCAAACATACGCAGTTGAGCATCAAGTTAATTTTGCTCGGTTTAGTTGGACAAATTTTTAGCCGACGTAGCGTTAAAGTTAAGGCTTGATGAAATTAATGTCGGTTGAATGTAATCATGAATACAATTTCACTTAATCCTGCGTTAAATGAGATTTTTTCTAATCTGGAGAGAATTTATGTGAAAATTTGTCCAAATTTCAAGGAACAAATTAACCATTACGGAAGCTTATGAAAAATGTAACCAATACCTGTATATGGAGTAAGTACCGAATGCGGAAGACGGAGTCTTCGGTCTCTCTTTCTATACCTCTCAATGCAACCTAACCGAAAAAATTCTTCCGTGGCGAATTTCAAAATGACTCAAGTTTTGCGCTAAATATTTTATTAAAATATGTGCGTCAAATCGTAAATTTGATAGAAAATGAATGAACAATTCAAGAGATGAGCTCAAATAATGGTTTTTAAAGCAGTGCTGCGTATTGGTGCGGAAGGTGTTCCTACGAAAGCACGCTAGGTGGCGCCGCGGCAGCTAGTCGTCAGTCGCGCATCTATTGCCTATCTCCCCCTCTCATATTTGGACGGAGAGGGGAGGGGAGGCGGCGGAGATTGCCTTCAAATTGACGCGGTGCGTTGGGGGAGAGATGGCACCGTTTGCAAAAAAAAGGAATGGGAATGGGAGGAAGAGGATTCGCGTCCGTGAATCCGCGGATTGAAATCAACGAGGTAGTCGCGCATCTCGTCCGTCGCTGCGTGCGCACTAAGCTAAACGTTCCTCTCCCTTAAACGGCCACGTACCATCGTCTGAAGCACCGCCGCCATGATATTTCGTCTCCTCTTTCCGAGCATCGCTCTTTTTCATCGCCGACGCGACCGAGAGTGCGGCGGGTAATTAGAGGTCGCCATAAAGATTGGTGCGCACTAGTGAGCCACGCATCAGAGCACTCCCCCTCCGCGAGCATCGAAGCTGCTCTCTGGCCTGTGCGCCAACTCCAGGGGCGTCATCATTCCTCCACGGCTCCAATTAATATCCATTAGGTTAAACATTCCTTGCGACCTTTCTCCTCCCAGATCGGAGGAGAGGACTGCTACCATTGGTGAAATCTGATATGTAAATGCATGAAATATTATCATTTGAACAGCTTCGGGTAAAATTATGCTAATTTTCGGCAAAAATAACGCAAGTACTTAGTCTCCGACGCATTTTAATTACTCAAACTAGTCCTATAACTAACATCGCAGTTTTTGTTCCACTTGCGAAACAATTTCATCGGTCAGAATACTGGGCCTGCCTCTTCGATTTTCGTCCTGGACATTTGTTCGTCCATTTTTAAAATCACGGCACCATTGTCTAACCTTTCCTTCACTCATAACTGTAGGTTTATAAACTAGGCATAACGCTCGATTGATTTCAGCAGCCGACAATCCTTTTCCATACAAGAATCGTATGACAGAACGCACTTCACAGCTGGCGGGATCAACGATTGTCGCGGACATTGTTGTTTGCATGCACGGACAAACAAACGACTTCTGAAACAAAACAATTGCTGCTTCTCAATGAATCATTAGATGGCGCCGTAGGAGTAAAACTGTGTTCTGAAGTGCCAATATTTACATATAATCAAACGGCTTTTACTTTATGAATATGCCTTGTACATGAATATACTATATACCGTGTTTTCTATAGAACACTTATAATCTCTGAATCTGAAGATAAATACAGCATGACAGATATAACGTATCAAGTTATCACGTTCGCTTAAAGTCGCAATGAAGTGAATTGGTATTTAGAGGAAAACTGGTTCTGCGCTGCATAGATACGCCACTAACAGCAGTGCATATGTGGAGTAATTTGCTGGTCAAGGCATTGTACAGTGTTCACTCAAACAAAACTCGCTTGAGTTACGTTGTAGATGTATTCGGCGATTCTGGTCCCTTAATCAGAAGTGAAATTCCTTTAATGAGTGTGAAGTGCTATTATTTTGCCAAAATATTTCAATACATCATTTGAATTATAATGCAACCATTTTAGAGAGTAAAAATCATTCGCCTTGACCGGGATTCGAACCCGGATCCCTCGATATCCGGCCGAGTGCTTTAACCACTTAAGCTACCGAGACGTCCTCTTACACTCTGAAATTTTGGGGGCTTTAAAGGAACAAGATGTTATGACGAAATACCGGACATACAACGTCACAGGCATTCGTAGTCGTGCGCGACGCGCCACAGTCCACGATGTTAATAAAGCCAATTTCAAACACTTAGGCTGTTCATACCTTAGACAAATTTCAAGAAACTGTAATAGTAACTTTAACGGAGTCACCCGCTATGTGTGCATTATAAAGTTAAAAGCATTATAAAGGTTAAAGCACTCGGCCGGATATCGAGGGGTCCGGGTTCGAATCCCGGTCAAGGCGAATGATTTTTACTCTCTGAAATGGTTGCATTATAATGCACACATAGCGGGTGACTCCGTTAAAGTTACTATTACAGTTTCTTGAAATTTTACATCATTTGAATTTCATAGTCGTGTTTTCGGCTCCTCTAGTTTGCATTCGGTGAAAATTTCAAGAATTGTTTGCCAATACGGGCGCATGCGAAATTCTCTAAAAGTTTCTGGGCTCTAAAGGACGCCTCTACTGTTAAATTGTGCAACTTTCATGGGCTTTTTTTCCCCTCATTGAGTTTCAGGATAAAACGGTTTTTTGGCAAATGTGAGTAAATCCGTAAATTTTTTTCCGTAGTTTCCTGTAATAGTTCCGTAAATAGTTTTAATCTTCACTTCTCTCTCTGCACAATAATAGCCCGCAAACCCTTACCCCATTTCCCTAACTCCAATACAAGACACCAATGAGATCCATGGTTCATTCCCTCGTCGTGTTGATAGAGACGCGATGTTGTCGACACCGCTTTCATAAAATAAACATTTCATTGCCCTCCCTGAACCAAATTTTTATTAAATTTTACAGCAGTTCTATTCAAGTATTGCTTTTCTTTTGATCGCTATAAGAAACCTACGTAAACTGCTATTAAGGAAACATGAGAAATTTGATCCAATTCAGTCAGCTCGTTGCCATCAATTAACCTATTCTGCCATTGAGTGCTATCTTCTGTGCTTCTTTCCCAAATCAATGCAATCAAGCGTGAGGGAAGGATATGCGGCTTCGTTTAGTCTCTCTACCGAATTCACTCCACAGCCACTTTTGTTTTTTAATTCTGGATGAATTCGATATTTTTAGGCTCTAATTTGTAAAAAAATCGTGATCACTGAATAATAAATAAACTTTGTAAAATATTTCAATATTGAATTATTCAGTATTTTTCTATCCTCAATCATCAATTCATTCACAATTATTCGTAAAAATACGGATATTTTTACAAAAAAACACTCTTTCAACGTTACTGCCCGTCGCTAATATCGAGTGATCAAAAATAGGACCGGATATTATATTTTCTTTTTCCTTCCACAAGAATGATCAAGTTAACAGGGGGATTGTCAAATGGAGAATTCCTCTGAAGTATGCACTTGGGAAGAAAGCATTTAGGATGTAGAGAAATCGAAAGGTTTAATTAGGACCTTTTGATAACACAGGAGTCTGGAGAAAAATGTCGAGGTTCAAATGAACGAAAAGATACTGATGCAGGAGTAAATACGTAATTCAATGAATATAACATCACCTCAAAACTGTAAACAAAGTTACCAGGCAATATGAAGGCGTTAGAAGATAGCAGGATAGCAATCTTATCTTTCGTACGGCAAGCCAAATCTTAGTATTCATTTATTCTGGTTTGAGCCTATTGCCTTAGCCTTAGAGAAGTTTAGAAACGAAGAACATTTCAAGATCTTGAGAGGCCTAAATGACGTGATGGTGTTCTAAGAATTGACTAACCAGTGAAAAAGTAATTGTTTTCCTGTTACAGATTTATAATCTGTTGTGGGAGGTTTGGGAGTACTCTAGTTAATTATATCTTGAGTCGTATGCGCATTAATTGGATAGAAAAGGTATCGTTAAAAGTGAATGCAATCTACAAAAAGTTGGGGAGATTTTCCACATTTACCATGATGATTGGGAGGGTTGACTATTGGAACTTCCAGAACTTTGCCGTCAGGTGTCATCCTAATGACACCACACAGTGGTAAAAGCATGGTCGGCAATAAATATCAATGGTGGAATTGTTGTGTTAGCGTTACCAGAGCACTCTATTTCCCTCCTCAGTATCACATTATTTTCGATTGTACCTTATTTTTGAGTATCCTATCTCGTAATTGTGTTGGGATTGATTAGATCAATCAATCAGCTCAAGAAAACAAGCGAAATATGTAGCTTTTATTCTTAAGATTGAAGTTATGCAATTTCAAGCTTACAGTGTTTCTGCATTGAGTGGACTCTTGGAACACAATAATTGAGCATTCGAGCAAGAAAAGGCAAACATAATCGGAGCATATGCCGGAGGCTTATGCTGGTGGTTAGCGTTAGGTCACTGTCCACGGAGATTAACGTGCTTAAACCCGCCGCAGCCTCAGGGGGCCGTCCAACCCATACGAGGCACCGAAAAATGAATACGGCATACATTTAAGGTCCACAGTCTGGTTGATGGCTGAATGGAAAACCGAACTAAACACTTGGGTTACGTGGGATAATAGTGGTGGCAATGCAGAACATAATTTATGCAAGTAAGAAAAAACTAGGCATGCTCATCTAAATGATACCTCCTGAGTTTCTTTGAAAACGTTTCAGTATTAAATACTCCACCCAATTAAGCGGAATATGCAATCAATTGGTATTCTTTTTCTGTGGTTTTCAAAAGCGATGCTACCATACAAATCCCAACGGGGTGGACAAAACAGGCACATGGCGCGGAGTTAGTCAGCAAATATTTGACATGGAGGGCTGCAGGAATCATGAGAATGGTGCAGCGAGGAATTTGTTATTGTGATCCATTCAAGCCAAGGGACCATTTCTGCAGACGCCCTTGGGATTCCCGAACTGGGAATGCGGAAGAAAACTTTCGATGAATGGTTTCCATGGATGTGTCGAAGGAGCGTGTTCATTTCCATGGAGTCGATGTTATCGTGCTGTTCACGTGGTTTTTTGGAAGCGGAGAGCGTGAGAGAGGGAGGGAGAGAAGGCTTGCGGCGGCCGCTGTCCTGTCCACACCTAATTGGGACAACGGTCGCTTCGCCCGAATGTGTACGCGGTCTATACCCCCCTCCCACCCAACGCTTCATCTCTCTCTCTCCTTCCACCCAGGAAAACATCCCCTCCTACGTCTTTTGAACGCCACCCCACACAGCTCACCAGCCTCAGGGAAGGAGGTTCAATCAAACTATTCACACGCACGCACGCAGGGCCGGCTCTAATTAACCGGAATCTCCCCGACGCCTCAAATAAGTCCATCCGATCGACGCACAATAGCGCCCCTTCGGCCATAGACCCCCCAACAATGGAGACGGGCCCGAGTGCTTCTTCCGGCCCACCATTCAATGGCCACCGCTCTCAGCCCTGCCCTCAACTCCGCTTCCGAATCATCCCACCAATCATCACGGGCCGTCCTCCCCAGCCCGCCGCCTCTCCTCCACCGCTTCCAATTCTCACCGCTCGCTCCTCTTAATTGCTTTCTTACCTTTTTGCATCCGGTAGCTGCAGCGTAGTCTACATTCCCTGGAATGATGGCGAAGGTTGTCTTGTTTCCGCGTACCTTATCGAAATCTTACTCTTGCATTACGACTACCGCTAAAAGAGATAAGTTATCAACACGAAGGAGGGCTCATTTGGTCGGTAGCGGGCTTTTCATACACGTGCAGAGCTGATTGAAAATCACACATCAGCCGGATGAAGTTCCTGTCCCTGAGACGTCTCTGGTATCCTACCCAATTTATCTTACAGTTTGGGTGCTGTCGATGGCACCCTGAGTACTCACCTGGAATCTAAGATCTACGTCCCAGTGTTCACCAAAAGAACTTCAATACTTCCCAATCTTTAGATGATTTCTTCTCCTTGGTTAATGTTATTTAATTATATAAATGCCGAGTATGACTTCAAATATAATATTTTAGTCATGTTTATCCAATAAAATTGAATATATGTAAATATGCCATTGGCTAATTTTGTTGATCTAATTATGTATGTTCAGCATTTCAAGCCAGAATTATGTGGGAATTATCAGTTTTTAGGGCAGCATTTTGAAAATTTTCTATAGCCGTAATATTAGAATCATGTGTTTCAGGCATTGCGTGCATTCGTAATCTTATGTCAAACATATGAGTAGTAATGCGTTTAATAATTTTGAATTTCAATTAGATATGGCTTTTTGGCATTACTGACTAATGTTTTAATATAAGTAGATATCCTGATGCATTATAATCCTTTCTTAATTTTATAAATTTCTTCTTCTAATTACTAGACTTCAGAGGGTCATGCAGTCCTCAGATACTATGGTAACCTCTAGATTGTGAAAATCCATGTTAAAGGAATTCCTTGGGCTTACATTTTTCCAATTTTTTTATTATTATTTCAAACACATTTCGAGGTTAGTTCACCTTCGGGCACATTTCTTTCACTCTTTCCCTCCAATCCAATCCAATGCCCTCACTAATGCAGTAGAACTCCAATTATCCGAACTCCACCTATCTGAATCGCCGATTATCCGAATCTTTTTAGGCACCGTCTCATGTTGTAGTTTTAGAAACCGAATAGGCCCAGCCCAGGAGGGTGAGTGTTGCTACAGGCGATCTGCCACTGTTTGTTTTGATTGCTTGTTGATTATGTAGGGGTTTTTTATGCGCCGATTTGTTGTTTTCTTTGAGAGTGCGTTTCATTCCGCACCTTGGCTTCGAAGAGAAAACGTGTTGTGCTATCTTTAGCGGACAAACTCAAAATCATAGAGCAATCGGATAAGGGAGTTACGGGCAGAGTGTTGGCAGAGCCGTGCGGTGTTGGACAATCAACGATTTCGGACATTAAAAAAGGCAAAATTTTACATAAATAAACATATGTGAAATGCTCTGATAAATTTTTCGGCGTCAATTAATTACCGCAGACTGTCACTTTCGTTTATTCCCTGGACTCATTGATGTGAGAACGCTGTAACAGTTTTAGTGCGTCCCCGACGAACCTCCACTTTCGCCAGCACGGCTTTGGCGCCTAGGATATCCGAGTTTATTGTCACGAATTTAGAAAAGTTAAGGTCCCTATGCCAGCATAATTTATAGGAAACACTGAATCATGTCCCCCCCTTGCAACCAGCACCTTAGTACCTTTGCGAGCTACGTCGGATCGCCACAAACCCCTGCAGGCGCGCGTGGAGGGACGTCCGCTCCCAAACAAATGGCAAGGGAGGGTCGGAAGAGGGTTGAGACTGGTTAAGGGGATCTTTTATCCAATTGAGTGAGGGTGATGGGAAGGAAAAGGCGATCGGAGATGCCGTTATACCCTCGGGCAGGATGTCCGGCGACCGCGCGTGCCAAGGATGTTTTGGTGAGGGAATCTGGTCCGGCAAAGCCACACGACTGCTGGGTCAATGGCACCCGCGAGGTTCCACAGAGAGGGGAGCTCACCCTCATAGGATGAGGTGAGAAAGGCATCCTTCATATGGAATGGTCGCAAGTAGTGCCAACACTTCTATTCAAATAGATACCTTAATATAGCAGAGTCAATGTTGCGAAGACAGAAGAGAAGAAGGCAAAGTATCCTTCCCCCCCAACGATTCAGATGCTCACGAGTGAGACATGGATCAGGGCTACAACTCGGGGTCAACCGAATACTTCATGCGAAATGAACATGCATTACTGACAACAACAGGGATGTGGTAGTAAAGCGGTAGATCCCAGAGCTACTGACCGGAGGGCCCTGGTTATATTTCATGGAGCGTCTCTGGGAATTTTCAGCTTCACCCAATGTGTATTACTTTTTGGGCACCAGATCTTCCAGGGAAACGGGGGCAGGGGATCTGACCCCCGTATCCAGATATTTGAATCTCACTTTGGCGTTAGTAATGAGAGATTGAGGTCTATCTATCAAAGCTAACTTCGACCTCATTGCTGTTGTTATATACCCTCCAAATCTTCTCACACTCCTCTCCCCCGTTGCATCTCAAAACAATCATGTCCACCATGAATTAGAAGGAACGGTGACTTCGGCCGCGTGAATATTATGGGAAGAATCAACGCCAGCCGGACTCTTAACACACCATAACATGCACACGCACATATGAAAAGAGACACGAATCCACCCTAGGGAAATCGGACTAGGAGTCATACACATACGCAAGGACACAAAACAATTCATCCGCACCACTATATCAGTGTGTGTGTACCGTCGAAAATATGCATACTCGTAGATTTATGAGGATGTATATACAGACGGCTGCTCCATCAAAATTTTTTATTTCAGTGAGGGGCGTAGAAAGCGGAGGGTACAATCTACCTTTTAAAATAAAAACGGTTTAAAAAAGGAATGACTCAAGTAAAGAGAGAGTGGGCGAGAAATCCATTCCAATTACTTCCGCCGGAAAAATAAGCAATCGCCGAGGCCGGAGAGCGGAGCGGAGAAAGGTCGCCGTCGCCCCGAATATTTCATTTCCCAAGAGAAAATTACGACTGACTGCTCATCCTGAAAATTTGTGCACGTCATCTTCACCTATTGTGTTCTACCAATTTTATACAGTGATACATATAGTTGACTCTCCTTACGAAACACAACCTTACATTCGAAGCTGCAGTGACACCTTTTTCAATTGCGCATACTTCCTTTCTCTCTTCTTAAATTCCAAACACGGCTAAGTAATTCCTTCCCCTCCATCATAGCCGTCACCATCGCATGGCGAACTAAAACGTTCAACGCCCATCTCTCCGAACGCTCTTGGGTTTCCTCCAGCATTCCTCTCTCCTCCTCCACCATTACTACTACTTCTTCTGTTTTCTTATCCGTCCACTTTAGCTTTTCCATTTTTCTCTACAACCATATTCTTAAAGCCCCCAATTTATGCATCTTGTCTTACGTTGATAGCTACAGGTTTTCAACCGTACTAATTCACCATCCATATCAAGGCTTGCCTGACGCGTTTATTAACATCTTTTCGCAGCGTCCCTGTTATCATCCCTCCTCATTGTGAAGACTTCAATTTTGTGGATTCAGGAGTGATTTTGCGGAAGAGGAACATGCTTAGTTCATAGCAAGTAACTCGTCATCTTTATCTGAAGATGATGAGGTAACTTTGAAATCTAGGTTGAAATATATTCCATTAACAGTCAAGTAGGAATTTAAATTTTTTTACTAAATGGTCTTGCGAAGGCTTCTTTGCCTAACAAATGTCTTCTTCTTACGGCCATAGAGCTTTGAAAATGTGGCCCAAAACTTCCGATAGGGGTAAATTGTTCCGCCTGCTCTTGTTGATGAGCTTTTATTTCAAAATTTAACTTAGCATTACTTTTCCCCAAAAACCGCATAATCTTAATGCGTTGATATTTAGACTCTTCTCAAACCTATTGCACTGGCTTTCATATACACTCAGTAATACTTGTAATCGCTTGATTGTCTGGCAAAATACAGCTTGATCATCCGCAAATTTAACTAATTTTATGAATTCTTCTTTTGTGATTGAGTTTCATTTCTATCTCCAGTTCTTCCAAAACCACCTTAGCAATTTTCTACACATAAACGTTTAAAAGCGCAGGTATTAATTAGCACCCCCTGTCTCACCCCTTTCACTGAACTGGTGTCCAGGCTTTTACAATGCCCATCCTTACTCCTTAATCGCACTCGTATCTGCACCATAAGAGTCATGTACAAATTACGGATAAGTCACATATCCCTCATTCCACAATTTTCTTCTGCAATATAGTATATTCATTACTTGTCTATAATTTGCTCCATTGAACGCCTTTTTTAAATCTACGGAACAGGCGAATAAATTCTGATCGTTTTCTATGTTTCTCTCTATTAATGGTTTCATTTCTGCGTGCCTCTCTCCTCACACAACTCAACCCGATCATCCCCTAAGTAATCATTTTCCCTCATTTCCACAATTTTAATGATGTTCCTGAGAACCACTTATCTACGTGTGGAATTAAACCTATTATTTTGTAGTCCTCAAATATGTCTGCCTTTCCCTTTTATGGAATAGTAATTGATACTGTGCTGACGAAATCTTCCGGCCAAATTCTTCTCTCATAAATTGTTCTAATTAGCCCAGAGCCCAACCTCGTTTTCCTAAACCTGGAAATAGTTTTGCGGAAATGTTGTTCATCCCCACGGCCTTATTTAAGTGCCCTTTCATGCTCGCCATCGAGTAAGCCTAAACCTCTAATTTCCTCTCTGATTTTTCTGGTTCAGTTAATAAATTTCCTGAAATTTTATTGATTGCCTGCACAGATATCCTCCTCTTGTTCATATTCGTAATAATATTGTCCGTAATCCATGGTTTTATCAACATTGCCCGATTAAATTTTTTACAAGTTTTGTTTGAAGATCAAAATAATCTCTTTTTTATGTTTTTATGTCTCTTAATGTCCAGCACTCTTTCATAACCCAGGATTTTCTTCACAACCTTTTGCTGTTGCTTTCTTGCCCTTCCGGTTTATGCTTCTAAATTACATGTTCTCAATCGTCTTCACTTTTTTATCCTTTTGTGTTGGGCACAATACTTGATTATCAATAAATTATGAATCAAATCCTTAACCACTTCGGGAAAACTATGCTAATGAATGAAAATTCTGTTCCAAAATCTGTCCCTAAACAAAATATATTTTAACTGATATCTTTAGCCGTGTACGTTACGCCTATTTTCGTGTTTTAGCTAATTTATCTTTTTGATTAGTTCCTGTCTCCTTCCGAGCTCAATTGCCTTTTACCATATATGCCCTTCTTTGACCTGAAGATGTTCGTTGGGACACGGGCGAAACTGCTGTCCAAAAAACAACCTACGCGGTGGCATCCCGAGGATGGAGAGTCACTATCCCTTATCCATTCCCCAAAACTAAAAAGATTTTATAACTATGGAAACTTTCAAATAATATCTCTTATGTGCTTTTATCGTTTGCCCTACCATCCTTATTTACTTGTTAGCATGTAGACCTGCATAGCTACATCTCATTGGTTTAGCATTTACTTAAACCAAAGGTATTTTATCTATCTCATATTCTATGTTAATTACCTTCCTTCATACTTTCTATCATTATCGTACCTTTATCTTCGCTCCAGTAATACCAACTCTCTTATCATTCCACCATACCTGTATACATACACATATGGAATCTCCTCTCTATCAACCGTTTTATTTTTTTAAATAATCCTGTTCTCAATATGGTCCTAATGCGTACTTTAAGTTCCTATACTAAATTGATCGGTCCTATTCCGTATTTCCTTCTCAGCTGCTGCTGAGAGTCATTTCAAATTTAATCTCTGTAGGCCTGTAGCACGAAAATCTCTCCTTTCATAAAATCTGGTAAATCCAAAAACAGACGCCGCTACTCAAGATGAATACAAAACTTGCCTGGCAACCTTTGCATGTTCGAAAACTTCATGGTCTGTTCCAAAAATAAGTACAATACATCCGCGAAAAATAATTTCAAGATCAAAGAACGAATTATTTGATTTCTTCAAAAAAGCACCATTTACACACCGATGCCAGCGCCTCTTCCAATTGCGGTGAACTTCCTGGAAGGCGTCGACGGAAACAACCTCTTTCATATGTCTCATCACCCCCCTTTGACTTCATCCAGCGTTCCAAAATGGTTACCTTTCAAGCTCCTCTTTATTCAAGGGAAAGACAGAAATTTGGCAACGCCACATCTAGGCTCTAGGGGCACTGCTGCCACCACCTTTTGCTTTTTCAGGTACTCAGTACATGACGAGGGAGGCGGTGTAGGAGGGCATGTGGGAGTGGTGCAGCCTCCAGGTGACAAAGATCTCCTTCCTTGCGTGTTCTTGAACTATTTTCGAACAGCCTTTCGAAGACTTCCCGTAAAGCACTCTACTCTGTCCGTCTCTGAGGGAGGGACAAACTCTTTCTGCATAATTACTTATGAGTCAAAAAAGAAGGCGAGAAAAAGATTATATATACAATTGCGAAAATCGCTTTTTTATAAAATTTCGCAACTAGCATGCGCTTTCTCTCTTTACTGCTGCATTACTCTTAATATTTTTTAGAACCCATCGGGAAATCCTACTTCAACAATTTTTTGCCAACATACGTTCGTTATGCAGCAAAAAATTCACCATATTTAACACTTCATATGAAAACGTATGCCTTAATAACTAAACTCAATAATATACCCTACCTATTTTCTTCGAATTATTTACATAAATCAAAAACCCTCCTATTGACTCGGTAGGCATTAATCTTCGAGGGATTATTCAGCGAACACGTTCGAGCCTCACGAGTAACCATTTCCGTCCTTGCATCTCGCCCCTCCCACTTCTCGTCTCTCCCCGCTTCACGAACATTGGCCATAGAAATTCCTTCACAGAAAACACACAAAAATGCCCATAGTCGTATAATTGGCTACAGAACCCTTTTATAATTGGAGATATCATTGCATAATGAACCATTCGCGTATGTATGGACAATGTTGGTGCTCTTTCCGCCCTAGTTGCCCGCTCCCCTCCCAGCTGTCTCACATTTCCTCCCCTCTTTGGCACTCCGCGTCAGAATTTAAATGCTTTCCTCAATGAGCGATTAAGGGCCAAGAGTGAAGTTGAATGAAATGGAAATTATGAAGCATTCTTTAGAGAGCAGCCCCGAATATTTTGACGATGGATGTTTGAATGTGAATATATATAAAAGGGTGCCGCAAGAACTCATTTAATTTTATTTGGGGTAGGATGATTCACAATTTATTCGATCACAATTAAAGGCTTTCATTTTCTTCACGTGGAATTTGCCCAGCACGATAGTAGTTAATTTAGTTCACTTCAAGCTGAGTTAAAATTCGTGTGAAGTAGCCTATAGGATTATAAAATTCACAACTAAAGCCCGAAAAACTTCCACAGTGACATCAAAATATAATATTATAGATTTTAAATCCCCTTCAACACATAAAATACTCATATCAATAATATCTTTAATTCCTATCATCCCCCGAGAGGTTATCTTGTATGTGAATTAATATGTTGCACGCGGGTATTTAGATTTGATGAAAGAATGCGGAAGGATAGACGGAAAAATATGAACCCGGATTGCTTCCAAACCGATTTTTAATTTAAATAATGAATTGCTCATAAAAAATAAGTATCCAATCTTTGACCAATCCATGAGCAGTGTGAGGAAAAATTAGAATGACATGATGGTTGCCGTCTAACACGTAATTTTCATGCATAGCGAAGTTAAAATTGGATGAAACAATATTTAAATTTTATTGAAACTTCGTACATGCCTTCATAAAATTTCAATGCAATATGAAATGAGGAATCTGAAAACTTCTTTCAAGATAAAGAGCTTCGTCTAAATGTATATCTCCCTCTAGTCCGAGACTTGGCTTCGAGAACCTCTCACTATGGCATGTAAATGTTTTATAATTCACTGGCATACACCTCTTTGTAAAAATGATACTTGTAAAAATTGCAATGTATTATTCCTAAGAAATGGCCGAAAGGTACTTTGTTGTGAATTCTATGAACGTCAAACTTGTGAAAGTAGAATGCAGCATGCGTTTATTTATATTTGTTCGCATTTCATAAAAGACTTTATGCATTAAAACTATTATTAGTTAACAGTGAGTAGTATAAAATCTTGTGTATACAGACATTAATACTGATTTAAAACCATTTAAATGTTACCTCTAGCCTAAATATTATTTATTCATCGATATCAAGCACAATATTCCAGTAAAATCATTAAAAATTTGCGTTTTATTTGGATTTTATCAACTTTTCAAGAGAGCTATACTAAAAGATAAGTTCAAATAGATATGAACTGTTTGCCGCATTTTAATTCAACCTCCATCAGCCAAGATCTCTAAATTTAAATTTTAACGAGTGAAATTAGTGCCAGTTTTCAGCTTATGATTCCATATGTTCCTGTGGAGAGGCCCTTGTCAGGCGTTCAACGTTATCCAGAATAAAGTCATAGATATCTAGTACGTCAAGGGCGTTTTGAGTTCCTGCCATCTGTATGAGTTGGCGGTCGTACTTGAGACAGAGCCGAGGTTTAACGTAATTGGTTTTTCATCTGTGGTTCATTATGTGGGCCGGGATTTCGTAATGCGTTTTACAACGAGGAAACGTAATCCGTCAATGAGTCGAAAGAAGAGGGATGGAGAGCGAGAGGGTGCCCCCTCCGCCCAATCCCCTTTCCCTCCCTTCCTACTCCCTCATCATTGTTAAGGACACGTGAAGTCCTGCTTCAGGATTTTGCTTTGTTTGTTAGTTCAATAGATTCTTTTGGATGAGAAAATTAGTTCCACCTCCCTTGATAAGGTTTTTCGCTGATTTACACATGGAATTGACTTCACCAAAGAGCCATAGTGACAGCTGTCTTACCCAACTGTAAAGTGTACCAAGCCACCAGTTTATATGTAGAAGCTAGATAGATAAGTGATTTGAAAGGTTTTCCGAATCACCAGTAGATAACAGCACTGGCGTAATGAGTTTCCCGCGTAGAAATAGGCAATCCTTTATGAGCGAACATGAAACGTGAGTAGAGATCTGTGATGTGAATGCCTCTCTGTTGATGTTCGTGTCAAGTGATTTTTGAAGAAGAAAAAATTTAGATTCGAGCATTGAGCCACTACTTTGCAAAGAAAGTATGAAAACAAAGGAAATTCATGCTGACTTTCAAAACACTCTAGGAAACTCCTTGATATTCAACTGTTTCCAAGTGTACAAAGGAGTTTCAGTTTGGTCGGGACTGTTTGGATGATGATCCGCGTAGTGGTTGGCGAAAATGTGCCACTGTACTAGAAATTATTGGAAAAGTGCCTAGAATGGTCATTAAGAATCGCCGACTGGAAGTACAAGAAATCACTGAAGCTGTAGGCATCTCATTCAAACGGGCACATCATATTGTTACGGTAGAATTGGATATGAGAAAATTATCTGCTAGATGGGTGCGTGACTCTTGACGCAGGATCACAAATGCGTCAGGATGGAAATTTCAGATTAATGCTTGAGCCGTTTTAAGACCAAGCAACAAGATTTCCTTCGCCGGTTGGTGAGCACAGATGAAACTTGGGTCTACTACTACACCATAGAGACAAAAAAGCAGTGGAAAAATATTGATTCACCACTACCAAAGAAAGCAAAGGCAAGCACGATCGGCCGGAAAGATGATGGATTCAGTTTTATGAAATGTAAAAGAACTCTGCAGCTAGATTATCTTTTCACTTGTGAAACAATTACTGGACCAAACTAACGCTAACCTCTTGTACCAACTAAAGCAAAAAATGCATGAAAAAAGGTCAGTTTTTGCAAGGTTGGAAATCATCAAGACAATGCATGCCCACACACAAGTTTCGTTCCCTTAAGGAGGGCCGGAGGACTACAATGAAAAAAAATAAAGTTTCACTGGCATAAGTCCTTCATTTCTATTCCATTTCAAGAGCTTTTCAAATTACCCTCGTTTAATATCTTTCGACACTCGCGTCTCATCTGGAATGTTGCGCTCAAGTTCCGTAGCTTCATCAGGAGAAGACGGAAAGGGAAGGAGCAGCGAGGAGGAGCTGAGGGAAATCAAGAGGGAAGGGGATGGGAGGGGGTGAAGAGAGTTATAGGGATGAATTGGAGAGGGGGAGGAGGGTAGACGAGTTCTAGCAACAGAAGAGGGAGGAAGTGGAGGCTGGAGAGCTAAGGTCCACGAGAGGAAGGAGGGATTTCATTTGCAAAGTGTGCCGTCGCGTGGCGTGATAGTCAGAAACCAAATTTACGCAGACAACGGTGTCGTTATTTTGCGGCTTAAGATGTCGTATCAGTTTATAAGGAAATGTTTCCGAGACGAATATGACTCATCCTTAAGCAGGCCGCACGTCTGCTGAAGAAGGAACACCCCTTCTTCTAGGTTGTTGCCTTCTGGAGACTCTTTTGGCAAAGGAATGTGAGAAAAGTATATTGCCGGAATGTGAAAGGAGAGAGAAGTTAAAGGTGACCGAGGTGCATTGAAAGAAGTAAAGAAGTGAGTAGGAATGAACCCCAACGGCAGAAGAAGCGAGAGGGAAGATGGATTGGATGCTAGAGGTTCAAAGGGAATGGAGATGGGAAATCGACAACACTGCGGACAGGACAAGCACTCTAAGAATGAGCGGCGGCTTAAGTGATTACCCTGTTTTTTGGGTGGGGGAAGGAATGAATCTTTTTCCTCTCTGCCACCGAGTGTAGATGCCGCCACTGTACAGTGCGGCAGCCGCATGTGACGCATTTCGTGGGCTTCAGGCAATCTGGGAAAAACCCTCACTCGAGAGCTATTCGATCCCTGGCGTACTAAACACTATGAATACGAATATCAGAGTACCTTCCGAACAATCCTGCAATTTATGGCATTTTAACGCGCTCTTAGGTCTTTCCCATGGGAGAAACCTTGACGTTCAGGGTCAAGACAAATACTATTGAAAGAAAATGTGGCGGCTTGGGACCAATTTAGGGAATTTCGGGATAGGCGGATAATTTATTTGGACAGGAGCTAACGACTCTTTTCCTGTTTGTTCTGGACGAGTAAAACGAAGGTAACTGATGCTGAAGCTGACAAACGAAATCCTAAAATGGGCATATGATATTAGAGGATTCCCACATGGAAAAACTGTCTCGGGCCAAAATAACTAAAGATGAAGCGATTCAACACGAAGGGAGACGAACGAATTTGGCCGAAGCCAAGATAAACTCAAAGTAAAATTGAAAGGGAAATATGGAAAATGAAGGATATAAGTCGCTAGAAGGGGAAAAAATTAACGGGAGAGTCAGCAAGGTACTTCAATGAAAACCGCTGCCTTTTCCCTGAATTATGATAAGTACTTTGGTAGCTGTATTTGTTCAGACTTTTGGATTATTAAGTATGGGCTCGAAAATAGTAAAATGATCGTAAAACCTAAGTAAACAAAACGCGGAAAATATAAGGAACAATCATTATTGAGTCTAGTTTCGTGTTATTCCAGAGCAAAAATAAAAAAATGCTTTGTCGTCGAAAAATAATGGTTAATGATGAAAATTAAAATGAACGTGCCTACTGTCGTGATTCAATGAAAAACAAAATATCCGAGACCGTAAACTTGATTGGCACTAGGTTTGTTTAATTGGAGTATTCAAAAACTAATTCACAAGTAAGGGGAAGATAGGAAACCCCCACCTGGGTCACGTGGGTGTGTTTGGGAGACAGTGACCCACGTGTACTTCAGTCAATTACAAGCAATGCAAAAGTAATAAATAAGGGAACATATATCCACTCAATGGCTAGGATGTGCCCCGATATTATTTTCGTTTCTTCAGCCTTTAGATGAAATCTTAATAATTATATAATATAAACTTTATTATTGATTTGTAGTCTTCGACTGTGAAAACCATAGAGAGTCACTTCCTATTATAAGGAGCCACCCTTCTCCAATTCCACTTGATATTCTTAGAGGTTGAAATGGATATAAGTGACCGCAGCCATCAACAGTGTATTGCCATGTTGTTTAATATATTGTAATAAGAAATTATGATTATATTATAATTAATTAAGTTATTATTATGATATTTTTGCAATATCAAATAAGCTAATCCTTTATTTTAATGAATTGTTAGTTCTTTTAATGTAAACCAGGCTGCGTCTGCATTTCATTATGTCGTTCCAGAATGAAAACTTGTTGTGCTGCAATTTCCCAAGGCAATGCATCTCGCGTGTAATTGAATAATGTAACTCATGTTTCAATTAGATACATGGGCAAAATTTCATCCATTTCACTTTTAAGCATGTTTGTGATTTTCATATGGAACGTAATTAATTTCAGTGCACCATGAAACTTGGCTCTATTGTGCAAATAAAAAAACCATTGCTGTGAAAACGCCTTGCGCGGGCCTCCAGCCGCATTGTTCCCGATGCATCGCTCGTTAGCGCAAGCCAACCGCGATCCAGTGAGCGGCGCCCACCGTTGGAGCCACCCGCTCGACCGGGGGGGGGGGGGAGGGGGCGGGATTGCGGAGGAGAGGGATTGGCCAAAGTCTAAAGAAGGAATTGCTTGCTCTGTCGAAAGATGCGCGCGGTCTCTTGAGCAAGTGCAAACAAGGCACTGCCGCGGGATTGGATTCCTCGTCTCGCGGCGAAGTAAACACGGGAGTAAACACGGTACAAAGACATCGCTCCTCGCCTTATTTCTCAAACTACTCCCGCTGCTCACCCCTCACCCTTCCCCCCCTGCTCCCTTAAAGGGGGCAGGGGACGAGATGGAGCGCCGTCACGCAGCGTCGTGTGGATCAAGAGGCAATTACGGCGACGAACTCATCATCAACTCTCCCTCCTTGCTGACTTCCCCTCATTGCAGCAAGCCCCTTCGTGGTGGAAACGGCGCGTAATGAAATGAAAACAGCTAATCTTGAGGAGGCAGCCCACAGAAATTGAAAAAAATGAATGCAAACACACAAGGGGCCATTCAGACCCAGCTAGAAGCGAGGATGACGAATGCGCGGTGTTATTGTTATCATCAGCCAAATGAAAGCCTCCCGGAGCACTTATTTGGGGTGAAATTGAAATATTACTCGTTTATCACAAGGGGCAAATTTATGAATTGAATATTTTCCGTATTTAAGCACGTTTTTCCAAAATATGACGGAAATTTCACATAAAGTCGCAAATTGCAATCCTATATTATAGCAATCTTGAACTGAAAGTATTCTTGCCCCTAACACCTTTTAAGACTACTATATGTTTCCTAGTTACCAAAATTATTTCAAGTTCCTCAGTTTCTAATTGCATTGCAGCTATTTCTTCTTCCAATGTCGATTAATTTAGTTCCGTACTCCTAAACATTCTGTCCGTATTTTATAACTCTTTTTTTAAGAGTTCAAACGACAAAGTATAGAGTAAATTTTCAGCTAAAACATCCACTTAAGCAAATCGTCTTAATATTTGTTTCTCCGCGTACGTAAATACATATTGTAATTTTCATTATTAATGCTTCTACTTTATAATAATGATCGAATTAGGTCTTCCAATTTTTAAAGCTTAACAGAATCATAGGCATCTTAAGAAAGTTAATAGGGTGTACGATAAATTTGAGGTTGATAGGTGTGGATTTGTTTCGTGCGGGATAGTGGGATATTTTGTTCATCCGCATACATTTTGTTATTCTTTGCCTGAGTTTTGACTTGCCAAGTCCTGATGATGACTTTGTGTGTTGAAACCTGGGTCGTGGATGTTGTAATATCTGTGGATGAATTATTTGTTTTCTGCGTCACTTGGAACTGTTTCCACATCATCCCTCTCATTCCTATCCCATCACCGCTCCCCTCTGGCCTCCCTTCTACCTTTCCCCCTCCACAACCCCTTCTTTCACCCCTCCCCCACCACAACCCCTTCTTTCACCCCTCCCCCACCACCTGTTCTCCCCTTTCCTCGTCCCCTTCACTCTCTGTCCCACATACCTTTCGCCAGTCAGTCCTAAAATATCTTCCGAAGAACACGGAGCTCGATTCCGTCGAAAATATCAAGAAATAACGTGTGAGTGTTCCTTTTATTTGTTCTCATGTTGTGTGTTGCTGTCTAAGTTTTTTTATTTAACACTTCCGTGTTACTTCGAAGAAATCATCTTTATAATATATATTATTATACACACATAAATATATATATATATTTATGTGTGTGTATCCTTTACAATGTCTTAAGTAACCGCGACCCTCCTTTCACACCGTTAGTTGAAAAAGTGGAAGAATTTCGACCATTTATAATTATTGAATGCATAATATGCCACATCAAATGTTATTCACTGATTAATACTCATTATTTTTATGAGAATTGGCCTTGGATTGGGTGTGAATATGAGAACTTATAACTGGAATGCCAACAAGTTTCTTAATGTGTGAAAGTTTTACTCGTTCGGCTAAATCACCAAGAACTCCATTTAATCTTTTTTGTATTAAATAGTTGAAAAGTTATTTCCAAAAGAGTTGCACGAAGATAAATAGTGAACGCTTCAGCTAGTATATTAAAATAGTTCTTAAAAGGAAAAGAAAAGAAGGTTTACATCGAGCCACATGCCTTGCCACTGAGAAGGCAGTAGCTCTAGATGACGCCCTAAATTAGTGCAAAAATGGAAAGTGAAAGCAAAAGGAGACATTCAATGAGGTCAAGCAAAGGTAAGATCCGGAAAATATGAAAACCAATCATCTATAAGGGAGACTTCCGCGCTTTCTTCCGAGGCTGAAATTTCGAGATGGGTAATGCGACTAATTAAAGCCATCTAAGGTGATGCAAAAAAACCTGTTGTTAATGTAGAACCTCCACAGAGATGAAACCTTTGTGGAACCCCTTTAAGAGAAATTTTCCCCCTGGAAGAATATTTTAGATTGCCAACGGGGTTTGCTTCATCCCTTATAGTGCGGCGCTCTCTCCACCGACCCCGCTCCCAACTTGCCGCACCTTCGCTCTCACATTTACCGTAACTCATTCTCTAGCTCGTTTGCTTCAAATCTCCTTTTATAAAGACAAATATGACAGAAGAGGTTTTCTTTTCTTTTTCTTTGGCCTTCTGTCCATGAGTTATTAAAAAAAGTTTTCTTGTACACGTAGCTGATTCAAATTCCGCGTGTTCTTACTAACGGAATAGTACCGTTTCTGTTGTCATTGCTTTTAACAGCATCAACTTACTTTTCGCATTACTAGCAATTCCTATCTATGGTGGAATTAGTAATTTTTTTATGGTTTCACCAAAATATGGGCAATTGAATACGTCATTTACTGTGGGACTCATAATCTAAAAAGAGCTGCAAAGCATTTCCTTTGGTCGGTAGAACGATCCGTAGCATAAGAGAATGGTTTGTTTGCACTAGGTTAGGTTTGCCTCGGATCGATTTTTCGAAAAGTGCTTTAGTGGAGCATTCCGTTCTGTGAAGCTATTTCCTCCACCCCCATCTTCCTTCTCAAGCATGATATATCCAGATGTTACATGTCATGAGATGAGTTCGGAATAATTTTATTCGATTTCCTACCGAGATAAAATCTCACATTTTGGTATTATTTGAAGAAAGGGATCAGCCAAATCCCCAAAAATAAATGTTTGGGCAGGTTGGCTTCTCCCAGGTATTTGTGATCATGCGTCTATCATAAATCTCACCCCGTTTATTGTAAATGGGTGTAATTTTCCATGTGCACCGATGTCGGAATTTTGGGCTTTTGCCTTACCGGACTTATTTTCATGGAAAGCAGCCGTTATCGACGTTCAATCGTTTTACCACCGCGCAAGCTTTCCCAACTCCCACGTTATATTTGTAGCCACTGGAGTGAGTGCACATTGTACGCACACGCTTCATTTCGTTATTGAAAATTCAAGAGATAAGAGTGAACGTGTCTCCCAGTGCTCCCTTTGAGACCAATAGTCGACTGCAGCCTGCTCCAGATGGACAAAATATCATCCCTTCAAAACCACTTTAAAACGATTCCTTTTCTCTCTTCATTACCGATTTTTGTAATTTTATTTTCCAGGTGATAGCCCTGTGTCCTGATGCAAATGGAATAAATGTTATGGTGAATTCTGTATTAGAAGAGATGCCATTAGGGCGTTGTCTAATACTTGATGAATTGCAATTAGGTTTAATCGATATAATGTTAAAGGTTAATCAATGTAACCTTTGAATCATTAAAAAATTTCCCCTGGTTATGTAAATTAGATTTAAGAAAGAGGAAAATCAACTTATTGGTTGATGCTACAGTAGAAGCCAAAGCTCGCATCGGTAAAGAAAATTATTAGATAATGATTGACGAGATGATAATTTCTTTTTTTAGCGAAAGAATGAAGTTATAAGTAACCAATGGGTTAATGTTGGAAGTAAATTTTATTCCGTCGTTTCTCTAAGGGTGAAGGAAAATATTAATTATAAACTGTGATAAACGTCATGGCGAAAATATTTGAAACACGCAGCTAGGAGCAACTGGCGGTCGTTGTGCCCGCGGAAGCCCTTTGAAACCTCACCTGCTTGCCGCCGTTCTAGGCAGTGAAATAAGTACTCGGTGATTTGACGAAATACGCATCTTCTGACAGAAACCGTGGCAGCGAGGTGGGATGAGCCGGTGCACAGTGCTTCCTTTTTCTCCTCTGCCCTGACCTTAGCCTCAACAGTAGGTACGGTGGCACCAATTATTGCTTAGCCCACGAGTGTAAATACCTCGAATTTCCTTCCTGAGTATCCGGGGAATCACCTTTTTTGAGACGATGGCCAGTAATTACCTTGAAAGTACCGTTATACTTAAAAGTTTGTTGTCTCAACGGGCCATAAAAACCCTCCCGAAAAACGTGGAATCTATGTCAAGGCCAAAAGGAGTATCGTGAATTGTGGGAATTCTGGGGTCAAGCCCGGAATTCCTTTAATGACGTGTAATTCGTGCATTGGTCAATCGTGACGATGCTATCCTAGGAGGGCTACTTCGCTATTTTTCGTGAAGGAAAACATAATTAGTGTTTCAAAAACTCCCAAGTGTTTTATGACGTATTTAGGCTAAACTCCAATTCCTTGGCTCTTCTTATCAAAAACTAATTTTTACAGATAATCGGCAGGAAATCTGGGAATATAGTAGTCGAAATGGCAGTTACTAGTGGCAAAAAACTATTGATCACCATAACAGCCAACTATTCGTCCCGTATCTTATAATTTCCACTAATCCGGTAGTCCCAGAACTAGACGATAAGATCTATGTAAATTTTAAATAAAATGTTCACTACGATAAGAGTCATAGGAAAAAAATATTCGAGAATTTACCTTTATTGCATTAGTTTTCCTCATTCACATTCAGTTTGTTTTCTGCTGTTTCGTCGTACTATTTCGTTATGCCCTATATTAATTAGCTCTGCAAAAGGTACACCAGTTATCAATTTTTAATCTCTCCCCGTCGAATCCTTCCGTAATGCTCTTCAGCATCGCTTCGCCTCCCTTCGCCATCTCAAAAACACATGTGTCCACCGCCGTGTCCCCTTCGGTCCATCAACACCATCCCCCTTCCGTCCCCACGTGCAATTGTGACAATATGCGCTGCCACTCCTCCCCCTTCTACCCCCTTGTGTGGAAGCCTTCCCTTCGCAAGCTCCCGGACACTAGAGGCAACGTCGGGAGCCAAAATGCTCCTCTCCCACCGTCGCGTCTCGTCGTGCGACCCGGGGAACTACTGAGACAACACCGCGTGCGACAAAGAGCTGGACTTCCTGAACGCACCAGCTGTCCATAAACGCCGATTATGCCCTTGATTATGCTTACCCTCGCCACCCCTCTCATGGTGCACAGCCCACACCCAATCCGGTCATCCCCTCTCCTCCAATGCCCTTCGTCCCCCACCGCGTCACCGACGGGGCGCCTTCGCGTTCATTACATAAACACGGCCGTTGCCGCGCGACGAGAGTTCACTCTCCATCACTCTCGATGGGACGAGGGCATCGGCTGAAACGGGCGAACGGCCGGGAGTGTTGCCGGATGGTGTCGCCGAATGTGCGGGGGCGCTAGATGCGAGGGAGGGAGGGGTCGCCGAGTGGCGAGCCGTTTAATTACGAAGGTCAGACGAAGCAGCTCCCTGATAAAGGACGGCTCATTGCGACATTTGAAGTTTATTGTCACAGAGAAGAGAAATAACAATGTGTGGTAGCCTAGGCACTAAATTTGTAACAATTCTCATGCCACGACATCGCCATTTAAATTTCAGCTGTGTTTTAGATACTTTCATTTCTTAGAATGACTATCCTCTTTATGCTAACTGCTAACCTATATCATACTATGATAACTGCGAACCTATAATTCTTTAGTCAATATGAGCTGGATTAGATACTCCTTCAACAAAAGGGTTGAGACTTTCAATAACATCAATTGAAGTGAATGAAGTTCATGCTAAAATAGCCCGCAATTTTAGTCAAGGAAATTATCAATACACTCAAAATAAAGTCTTTTGGAAACTTTAAATTCTCCTAGAAGAGAAAAGGAATTGTGACTCTGATAAATTAATACGTTTGCACTAAAATAATGAAAGATCCTATAATTTTATTAGCATATTTATGCCTCGTAAACTTCATTTTTTGATCCTTTCAAAGCATAAAGTGAACGTTAAATCAGGTACAAGTTTTATTGATTTGACTGCTGTATTGTGGATTTACAGCCGTTAAAATTTGAAAATTCTAAGGTTCACCCACGGCAAAGATAGATATAACAAGCAAAGAAATTTTGCCTTCTCCTGATGAAAGAGCCAACTGAAGTCTATGCCTTTCCACAAGAGATCTAAACAGAGTCCGTTCTTTCTTTCGCCGCAGCTATAGGACTGTTTAAATTGTTTATAAAGAGATAGAATAATCATTTTTTGAGGAGGGCGATTCCGGACCAATGGCCACTGCTTTCAACGTAGTAAACAATAACATCGCTGCCTCAATTACGAGAAAAGGTCGTCGAGTAACTACACGAGTCCGTATCAGAATTATGAAAAATTTCATTTGCTGCCACTCACCCGCTGGTAATGAAAGAATTGCTCACGTGACGTGTTTGTGCGCCACGGGTTCGAGACTGTTCTGTCGCGAAAAGAACAGTGGTTGCTTGTTTGTTTTTCCTCAGCTTATGTCGCCATTTTAGGAAGATGAGGAATATCATTCCAAGGTTATAACTGCATATGAAAGCGTCTCTAACATTTCAACCATGATGCTGCTCAGTGAAGGACTGCGTGGAAATTTTTGGCAAAACCAACACTCAAAAAGACGAATGCGGAGGGAAAGTCATTGTCATATCACTGTTCGAAATTCTGGGAAAAGAATATAACTATGTTGTAAGAGTACACGTCTGTATACTGTATGTACTGAAAATTTGTCAAGGTCAAATCAGTCGCAAGAGGTCATATTTCGTAGCAACACACTGGATGTTGCACGGCCGCTGTTCTTAACTAGCGTTGATTAATGTTTCGCGAAAATCGATGTGGATACTTAGGTTCGTACCCCAAGACGAGAGCTTTCCCTCACCTCCATCCGATGGAGAGTGTCCTTGGGCGAACGAGAAGGGCAAGCGTCCTTCCTCCCTTGAACCGTTTTTCAGCGCCCTTCTTAGACGACCCAACAATCCTTGATGGCACGTGATCGCCCAAATCCTTGATCGCACGTGATCTGAAACACACGTGTACTTATCCGCGACGTTTAATGTCTATTGAGGACATTTGCAACACATGGTAAAAATTTCCTCTGGTTGTTTATTATAAATATCTTCCTCGAAATATTTACCTATTTTTCGATCTCGCGAGAAAAAATATTTCTGAAGGAATATTATTTGGAGAAGCGAATCACACTATTGCAACACGTTAAGGATTCATAGAAAGGGATGGTATTTTGATAAGTTTTCATAAGAAAATACGTCTTTGTTGTAATAAACATTATTAACCATTGGTGTGAATCAGCTACGTGACCTAAATAATCAAAGACTGAAAATACGGAAGAAGTGTAGACAATCGCGGGTATCCTGGGCGTTATGCAGCCTTCAAATTTTCCGCGAGTTTTGCAATATTCATGATGCCTGGCATCAGTTTTCATTTGCTTCGGAATGAAAACAAATTGAACTTCTTTCGTCCTGTTAGTCTTTACTTTCGCACAAGTTTGATTTATTTTGAGACTTATAAATTGTATGTAAGTGATCACCATTTTTTGTACAAGGGTTGCTATTTATATGTTGAGCCTTGACAACAGTAAGTGCTGTAGACACCATCTGACGTTTCCAACTGAAAGTTTGACCCTATTAACGTGAAATTTTCTCAGAATATTTCGTCATTTGATCATAACTTGTGTCTTTTACAGTGACTCAAAATTTTTTTCTTAGCGAAAAAATGGAGTTAACTGGTGAGCACTTTCGTGCGTTCATTTTTTACGATTTAGGACACGGATTGTCAAGAGAGGAGTGCATCATTTAACTTACTTAATTCCATCATGATATTTGCTCTGCGACGAAAGCCATTAAGGTCGTCCAAAATCAGTTGTTGTGTCAGAAAATATTGATTCTGTGCAAGAACTAGTAAAGGAAGATCGCCATGAGACTTATCGTAAGATTGAGGCATCCTTGGGCATTCGCATGACGAGTATCAAAAAGATATCGCATGAAAATTTAGCTCTGAAAAAAATTAGTTCGCGTTGGATCCCACATAATTTGACAGAAGCTCAAAAAGATGCTCGTGTCAATTGGTGCAAAGAAATGCTCAACAAATATAATCGCGGTGCATCAAAAGCTGTGCATAATACCCATATAGGTGACGAATCTTGGATCTATGCATGTGAGCCGGAAACCAAAAGCAATCCACTATATTGGTGTTGCAAGACGGGCCAAATCCGACAAAAGTGATTCGTGCACGAGGAACTTCGAAGCAAACGATCGCCTGTTTCTTGAAAATAATTGGGCATGTTGCAACCGTACCGTAAGCGTAACATAGAAATGTAAATTCTGAATGGTACGCTAGTATTTGTTTGCCCGAAGTGCTTGGTGGAATACGGAAAAAGAAGCGGTAACGAAGAATCATACTTCATCATGACAATGCAAGCCCTCACAGATCAGCTGAAACAACTGCTTGTTTTACTGGTCAAAAGATCGAAATTATGGGTCATCCTCCGTACAGCCCTGGTTTAGCACTAAATGACTTATTTTTATTCCCGTTTATCAAGACAAAATATCATGATCAACGTTTTTCGGCGCCTGAAGAAACAGTTGATGCATTAAAAAGCATGCATCTAAGGTCATATTCTATTGCTGTGCAATAGGTATGCTTTAATTCAAAAATACAGCTACAATATCCTTAATGTTTGCATAGCGTATGTGCTTAATATCAAGTTACGTTATTTGGCGATAAATAAAGACCACGTCAGAGTCCTTAAATAATTAAAAAACGGCAATAAATTCAGGTTTTACCTTAAGAAAATTCACAAATTTATTTCTATATCTGACGAGGTGTGTTCAAAAATTAACCCGAATTTTAACTTTTGGGCAATAATATTTATTTATTCTTATACATTGATGTTGCCACTTTCAAAGTAGTCCCCATTGGAGATTATGCACGTGTGCCAGCGCTTCTTCCAATCCCCGAAACACTTCTCAAACTCGATCTTAAAGATAGCCTTTAGTTCTTTCAGCGATGCGCTTTTAATGTCGTCTACGGCTGTAAAACGACGACCCTTCAAGGTTTTCTTAATTTTTGGAAATAGGAAAAAGTCACACGGAGCCGTATACTTATAGCTACAGGACTGTTGTATTCTTTTATGTTATGAAAAAGCAATATAAAACCCAAAAGTTTGTCCTTAGCCAGTGAACTTAGTCCATTGCAACCTTACCGCAAAAAAATACTGCTAATCTGAAGGTGATGATAGTGGAATGATTAAAACCTTAATTTCAGGAAATTGGATTGCTTAGGAGTCAATATGGTTGCAATTGTTTGGGAGACCTTCTGTTGAAGGTTTTTTAGTCAGACTTACGCATTATAGGCAATTATACGAGGGTAGGTTGAGGAGTGCATACATGCTCGTAGACCACAAACAAAAACACATAGCAAGATCGGGCGAAAAGTACATTAAAGTACAATTCTTAAGTTTCAAAATCATATATTATTTTTCAACATAGTCATCGCTGGGGTTGGCACATTTCTCCAGAGTGTTATAAGTTTTTTCATTCCGTCACTGAAAACATCTTCCGACTTTTCTCGAATTCAGGACTAAAAAGCTGCCATCACCTCACCGTTTGAGGTACAGTGATTACCCTTGAGGTGTCTCTTGAGTTGAGAAAAAAATAAAAATCGCAAGGCGAAAGACCGGGGGGATAAGGAGTGTGTGGAATCGGTTCAAATTTCAGGTTTCGCAGAGCTTCTCCAGTTGCGCGCGAGGTGTGTGGACGAGCGTTGTCTTGTTGCAAGATTATTGGTGCCAGGCTGACTTTAACACGACAAACTCGACGTCGGAGGTGTTTTAGAATCTGAATATAGGGAGAAGAGTTTACCGTTGCCCCTCGTTCCCGAAAATTGCTCACATAAACTCGGTGAGCATCCAAAGACACAGTCAAAAGAATTTTTTTTACGGATGGTTTTCTTTTGAACTTTTTATTTTTTCGAACTTTTGTCTTTGTGAACTTTGAGCCACTGAGGAGAACACGGATGTCGATTTTCAGTAGACCTATCAGCAGAATCGTCCCCATAAACAGCCTTTAAACGACGATTAATCTCAGTAGGAGTCATTTTTTAAATCACGCTGTTTAACTCGCGTTGACATAGCACTAGAACACGTCTCCATACTTCCGCTTCTCGAAATACACTGGATGAATGTAACGACCTAAAACCTGCGCATGCGTGTTGAGGGGGAATGTTAATTCCACTAACCACTAGGAGTACTTCTAACGGTCATTTTATTTATGGTCTACAAGCACGTGTGGATTAGTTTTCATCCTACCCTCGGATTAACCTGTGTTGAAACGAATTGGTTTTACTGTATTGTTCGTAAGTAGGCAGGGTGAAGTCTCAAAATTCAGTCTCAAATTTAGAGCATACCAGTGAATTCGTGTCTTTTCAGCAACATCATCAGAAGTGAACAAACCTGACGATTAATTCATGCTAATTAGCTGCAATAATTAAGTTTTTCTGTTATTCTTGAAAAAAGTTGGTTTAACTAGAATTACGGAAAAATTTTCACAATTTTTAAAAATTTTAGTACAGTATTATTAAAAACAATCGAAAGTTGAAATTAAAGCAAAATTATCCTGTATCAGGCGAAGGAGAGCTACACATACATCATCATGTGCATCAAATTACTCAACACTAATATTCAGCACGAACACAAAGTAATAAAACTCTTGAATGTTTCTGATGATGCAATGTATATTTAAGCTGGTATTTTCTAGAAGTAAACAGAACGAAACATACCAATCCATTGTGTCTAAATTTGCAGAAATGTTAACTGCAAAGGACCGGGGTAACTGCCAGCCAGCCATCTTTTCCGTTGTCTGGCGCCGGGTTTCTTTCTATCTGCCCGTCCGTTAGCCTCCCTGTCGCATATCCGCCCACCTCCGATGCACACGTGAGCTCCCCTACTGGCGGCCTCTCTCGATTAATACGATTTTTATTCCTCCAATGCGGATTTGTACATATCCTAAAAAACTAGCCATCATTATTCAAACCGCGTTGATCCCATTTCATTGCAGCATTTGGGTTTTTTATGATCATGACGAAAGAAGAGCGTTTCGAAAGGTGATTTCGCATATAAGAGCACTAGTTTTATTTTAGGGCCATCGTGTGTTACACTCGTTGCGTCATCAGCTATGTGACAGATTTGGAGGAAAGGCGAATCGATAGGCATGTTTAAATGAATAAATAGCAAGCGACCATGCACGGCTTCGTCGGAACAATTTATCCCAACATCTATAACTGGATTCAATTCGTATCTTAAGTCTTCTTATGTACGTCTTTAAAGTGGCAGTCTAGCGTGCGTAACTAAATATGAATATTTCTTTACAAATGATTGCTTTCATTAATATGCAACCTAATTAAGAAATACTGTTTCGGCAACAAGCATTAAAAAATGTAATTTGATCAGTATTCCAATGCACTTTTATGTAACGCATAATTTTATCATATTAGAGTTGTGCATAAAATGTTCGTATATTTGTTAATTCTCTTTAAAAGCTAACTCCTAAAAAATGACCATCTAATTATTCCGTAACAGTTTACCGAATAAATTATGTGCATTCAAATTTTACTGCAAAGAAATATTCTAAGACTATCGGCTTTATAGACTATTTACAATACACGACACTTTTTCCCAGCTGTCGGCATAAGTCATACACACATACATTTGTATATGATATTATAGCGAAAGTGAAAGAATGCGAAGAGATCCTCATTGAGGTGAATACATTGACATCTTAATTCTGCAGAGTACAAAAGATGCTTCCATAAATACAGTAAATTCTACCCTGTGCATTATTACCCTATTTATGCAAAAAAATTAAAGTACTTACTCCGCATGGTTCTGACGTGATTGGTCCCGAAGCAATTAAATAATATTTAAGATATGTCCACATTTCGTAAAGTGATTGAATTCGTAATATTTTAAGTGAGGCCCGTTTAATTTTGGAATAAATATATACTTTAGAATAAATTTCCAATGAAGGTTTTAGTTTCCTGCAGACATGCTTTGATTTTCCCCACAATCGCCACCCACTTCTACTCTTTCGCAACAACACCAGTTTCTTGAATCCCTGTTCGCTGTCTGGGAATTCTACCAGTTGACGGCGGTTCTAAGTTTCCCGTTATTTTCAAACCGTTGTCCACCAAGTGACCGCATTAAGTGCAAGAAGAGGAAATAGCCGTTAGGTGCAAGGTCGGGACAGTCGAGAAAGGCCCTAAAACACTCGTTCACTTAACATTTACGTCGGTCGGTAAGAATTTTTGGTACCCACTTTGCACGCGATTTGTGATGTCGGAGCATTTCCGTGAGTACCGTGTAGACATTGGGACGTCAAGCAAGAGGTAATTAATCGGCCAGAGCATTCGCGGATCAGATCGCTCATGAGTCCTCTTGATAACAGGCCGGCGGCTATTCTGCTCTTCATCATGCACCGTTGTGTGGCATATTACAAGTCTTGACACCATTTTTTTTAACCTTTCCTTCTCCTATTGTCGTAGGTCAAGGTACAACTCCCGATGAATTTAGGTAGCTGATGTTTGATCCGTTTTCACACAAATATCAAATCACAGCACGCACTTCGCAGGAAGGAATATTTTGGCAAATATAAATTCGCAAATTCCGAAATTCCCTTTATTACCAAATGTTGCAATGTGGCAATTAAAAGCTCGAATAAGATACGAGGTCTGTCCAATAAATATCATAATAACTTTATTTAAAAAAAATTTAGTCTACAAAGATTTTTTCCCCTTCAAAGTACTCTCCAATCGTTTCCCTTGGAAGCCCTCGGCAGTTAGGCTTTTTAGTTTTTTCGTTTCTTACTTTATTTTGTCCACATCTTTCCATTGATGTCCCCTCATCACATTTTTGCATTTTTGGAATAGGATAAAGACGCAGAATGCGAGATCTGGCGAAAAAGGAGGATTACCAAGGATGGTGATTGAATTTTTTTGCCAGGATCTGGCGATAAATCAATGCTGAATGTGCAGGTCATGGTGAAGGATCCATCTATCATGTTTGGTTAAAACCAAACCTACTGTGGTCCGCGTCGTGGCCGCCAAATTGCACCAGTTCTCGAATTTATTGCACAGTCCACGTAAAATGTCAGTGTCAAAGCAGTAAATCAAATGCCAATCAATATATGACAAAAGTTTTTTCCTATGACATGTAAATGGCACAGTGATTATGAAGAGCATCAATGAGGTATTTCCTCATAAGGCATTTCTGGTGATAGTAAAATTTCGGAAAATTCATTGAGAATGAACTAAAAAAATGTAACATTAAATGAGTCTGACAGTTAATAGTTTGCAGTGTACGGAGAAGTTAGGCATGGAATGAAATGCCTAACCTATGCTAATAATATCTTGTCTTCTAAAGGGCACAAAGCTCAGTCAAATATTTTCACCAAATACTCTAATGATTGCGAAATACATGAGTTTTGTTAAGTTAAGAACGTTATGGAAACTATTGTTTATGAAATACTTGGAGTACCAGAAAATAATTCCATGGTGGAATTTCTGACAACTTGGCAACCTCGGTAGAAGAAAATTGACCGCTGAATATTTTGCTCTTTTAGTCTTTAGAAAAGTCTGACCAAATGAGTAATTTGGCAATACTAATGGATATGTAGCTATATTATTTGATACGCAATTGAAAATAATTTCCACGCTTATGAAATGTCATGTGAGAACCCAGAATAAAAAAGTGTGTGCTGAAGATGTCCCGTGGCATTCCAAGGTCCCGAGATGAATAGCACGACGGATTACTTTGAAAACACACAATTATCATCTCATGTTTAAGTTAGGAAATTTTTCCATTCAACTACATAGCAAAAGGCTACATCATTCTTCAAATTTCATTTATGTACGTATTGACACGACCAAATTACAGCGACTGCAATCGGACTGAAATAAATGCGGTCGCTACCGCTAAAGTCACATCCGAGGAAACAATTTTACAGCGTTTAAAACGTAATTTTTTCTTTTGTGCTCAAAATGAATTACAACTAACTAATTAACATTGATTATCTAGTTAACATGCATGATAGCAAGCACATGTGGAATATTTTGCTCATTAAATTTCATTAATTGGGAATTTCTGTTCTCAATTACGTCCACTATTCGTCTCTCTCCCTCACTCAAGGATGTACGCATGAGGACTCACAGGGTTTTCAGCGGTTGATGACAGACCAACGTTAAACGAAATTCGTGAAAATCACTGGAATGATGATGCAGAAATATTCCTATTGAGACATGGAGCGATTTCTCCCCCGGCGAGAGCGTTGAGTGACCACCGACCCCTTTCCCCAGCGCCTCCCTTCCACCCTCCCATTTCCCTCAACGCATCAATTAGAAGGACGTCTCTTTAGCAGTGATGTTGATAACTTATAATTACCCCTATCGTACTACGGTAGGAAAGTTCATGTAAATAAAATTAGAGAGATTAAGTACAGAATAGATATTTGTATTTAAGATGTCATTTTTTCCACGAGCGATAGGGGAACATAATAATATTGTCCGACCGTGGTAGGGGTCATATACGGGTCAAAATTAGTTTGTGTCTATTAGCCACCTGCCACACACCCTAGAAGTGCCTTGCATTATACTAATCATCATAAAAACGCTAACCCACCGTGCTTCATTTCTTCCACTAAACGAGGAGAAGAGAAGTCGGAGGAGGCTTCAACTAAATTTTGATTGATGACCTTGTGCTCCGTCGATAGCGTTTAGCAAGATCTAAATTTCCATAAAAGTATACAAGGTGCGACTTGACCAATGGTGTTCATTGTCTTCTCGATCATCCGCCCAAATAATTTCATTTCTTATGACTTGTAATGCGTAATTTACTTTTCTTATTGGCCCTTCATTATACCTTCCTTGTGAAATCGATGCGTGTTTTATTAGATATACTTATGCCTCCTGCCATTCTATTCGTAATAACCCCTGCTTAATGAACGTTTGTAGAGATATCTTTCAGCAGAAGCACAATTTTCTCAGAATTTAGCTGTACAATGAGTGAAAAAGGCATATGTGTTAAAAATCACTGCGATGCAAAAATCACTCGAAGTTTACTCGCTAGAATAAGCACGAGTTTCCAAAGTAGTATCAACATGCTCATAAACATTCACCTTTTAACCGTAAAAGTTAAGTCCTGAAGAAGGAACTCATAGGATACCTCTTGAGAGACCTTGCAAATTTGAGACACAACGAAGACTCGGGCATAAAAAATGAAGTGGTGACTATGTGGTTTGTCAAATTGTGTGTGCGCAGCAAAAAAAGCCTTCAACTGCAGAACCGCAGGAGTATTCGGATGAGTCTCCGGGGAGCAAACGGCGGAGTCAAATTATAATACTGTTGAATCCATATATGCATGACGTGCGACTCATACTTTCAACCAGAACTTCTGATTTCGGTTCGACGTGAATATGTTATGATTAAGGACTTCCGTATTTATTGCGGCGTTGAGACCAAACCACGAGTACAGTCAACAATTCACTGTATCACGTTCTTCGTCGCTGCTGGCGAAGGAACCTAGGTTAATTAAGCATGCAAATGACAGGAGTGGAAATAAAAGAATGACAAACATCTTTTCAATCTTTCAGCAAATTTAGCAAGCCCTTACTATAATGGTACTCCGATGGTGAAAATTCAGCGGAGGGTGCCACATCCTCTTCAGGCCAAGCCGTAAGATTTTTCCCTCCCAACCGCTCATCACGTTGTCATAGGCAATTACCAAGTGGGTTTGATGCTGAGGGGATCCAGGTATCTATATATTTTTGAGTAATCAATATGCTCCATCTACTTTCGTCACATGACTACATAAATAAATTAAATCCAATTACAAAAGAGGTACTCTAAACAAACAAATAATCGCTAACGGCCATCCTCTCTCACTTGTTCACCTAACTCTGCCACCATCGCGAAGGTGCGAATATTTCACGCGGAAGAATTTGGGGTTTCCGAGGAATGGTGGGAAGAGAGGGAGGTCACGGTGGCCTCCCACGATGGAGAAGAATTCCAGCAACTTAATTATAGCAAAAGGGACTTTCGCTGTTTAACCCCGCGTTCTTCAAATACCTCGACTGGCAAGAGGTGCAATTTAGATGTGTATATATATATATATATATATATATATATATATATATATATATATATATATATATATATATATATATATATATATATATAAATCGATGATGTAGAAGTACTCACGAGAGCAACATAACATTTGCACGGCACAATAAAATGCAAACATAAAATAGATAACACGTAAAAGGACACTCACGTTTTAGAAAGTTTGAGCTTTCAGCCTTCTCATAGGCCTATTTCATGTTAGACTCTGCTTCCAAGTCTGTATACCATAATAATATATGGTTTTCATATATAGAAGCCTTTTTTTATTATCTTGAGTGGTTCTCTACAAGGTCTAACTTCTCTACCGTACAGTGTTTCTATACATTCCTTCCATCTCTCTTGAATTTTTTCTGGTTCAACTATTATCTTACCCCACTTATCTTTAACTGTTAGCACAGATCTAGCCTTCTTACTTCCTGATAATAACTTAACCTTGCTGTATAGCGCACCAATTTCACCCTTCCTCTGTAAACTTTCCATATCCTCACATCGCGTTTTCCACCATTCTTCTTTTGCTTTATTTGTGGCCCTTCTCAATTTACTGTTTAACTCTTTGTGCTTCATTTTGCTTAACTTTGTGTTTACATTCTTCCATATTCTTCTGTCATCCATCTTTGCATATATATATATATATATACACACACGCTCGTGGGTCGTGGTAATCCATGGGTTGACTACTGACCAGAGGGCCCAGATTCGATTCCCGGGCAAGCCTCTCTGGGCACCCGGAGCTCCACTCAAGCTATGTGATTTTTCGGGTACTAAATATTCCTGGGAAACCATAACCGGCACCGGGAAAGGAACTGGCCCCCCTACCCTGATATGTGTGTGTGTCAGGACTAAAAAACCTATTATATTTGCAAGTAAATATTGTTTTTAAATACGCCTTAGGAGGTCTCGAAATAATCTTACTTACGGCTCACCTTAATAAGGTAAGGAATTAAGATTTTGAATGGCTCAGGAAATCTACTTTGCAAAGTCTTTTATGAATCTAAGAACTGCTACAAATCTGCCTCCGCCTTTCACTGGACTTAACACCCCGCCGGAAATAAGGTAAACCATTTTCCAATACTACATAGTTCCTCTCGTTCCCCAATACGCTCCGCCCGTAGGATTTCTTGCCGAATCGTGGTCCTTAAACTAAGATACACTTCTGGGACGTCAAATAATTTCCATGGGAACAGAGAACTCTTTACATTCAGCTGTTGAGATGGCTTCTCAGCCCACTTTGCCGAGTTTCGTGCACTCTTTAACCCCTCCCACTCGCCAACCCTTTTTTGCCGCTCCATTATGGCTGAGAAGCAGCGAATATTCATGAGCGCTCAAAGCCTCCATCCAACCCCTTTCCACCCGGGCATCTCCTAGGAGAGATGACTGAGACTGGCAAGGATTTGGGGTTTCTCCCAGAATCCCAGGACTCTTTTCGTTGACGAAGGCGCTAAATAAAGGGTTTTTAACGAGGAGCCTAAACCCCTCCCCTCCGTAACTCCCCAACCCAGCTCTCACTCTCCCTAACGCCGGGAAAGGGCGCACAATGCATGAACACAATCTCCTCGCTTCTTTCCTCTTCCCTTCCGCAACCGTCCCTCCCTTACACCCCTTCCATCCCGCGCCCTCTTTCTCTTCGCCCCGTATTTAACCCTTGTAAAAATAAAGAAAAGAGTGCGGTTTGAATCTACACGGAAGTGTTAGATATATTTTTATTATGCGTACATTTTTATGTATACATCTAAATTAACATACAGCTACGTATAGTGTTAACAAAAGATGCTAATTATATAAATTAGCTCCCCATTTGATTTTTCTTTCAATTTTTTCGAGGATTTGGATCGATTTTAGGATTAAGGAACTCATGAACGTGAGGGGATTTATAAGCTAATTACTAGGAATAATGAGGGAGGTATTTGGCATGAAAAGTGTCTTAGATCAGTGTTCATCTAGTCTCACGAAAGCGGGTAGTACTTGTGTGTGAGGACTCAAGAACAATAAGTTTAATTTCTCACGCTGCTATAACTGGTACCCAGAATCATTGATAAGAGGATTAGGAGGATGGAAAATAATTAATTAGTAGATGATCTTTTAAAGGCTAAGAAATGAAAATTTAAGCCAGATGACACAGAATTAATTAGAACACTTTTAGAACTAGATTGGAAGATTGGAGATGAATGGAAAGATAGGCGTCTTATCGGCAGTCTTATCATGTCTCAAGGACCGCCTAGGTGCGTATAGCTAATAAAGAGTCTGGATGGCCAGTGTAAGAAAGAGGAGGAGTAAGACAGAGGCACCCAGTATAATACGTTATTTTCAGCATGCACTTACGGCATGGCGAAATGCATGGTAAGAATTGGAGATAGGAATGAGCGTCGGAGGAAAATTCATAGAATTAGCTAGGTCTGATTAAAAATTCAATGTAAAACAAAGTTAATACGAGTGTCGTGAAAGATGAAAGCTAATATAAAAGTGAATATGCGAGAATGAGGTTAAAAGAATAGGTTAAATGTAGGCTCGTAGAATGGGTTAAAAGGTGGCATATTAAGTAGCTCACGTACGTTTCTTCAATTTTCAAGGACCAAGGCACTGACAAAAGTGATGTTATAGGAAAAAGAAGAATCACAGAAACTTCCACACAGAGGGAGTTGATGAGATTGCCTTTGAGCGATGATGTTGAGAAAACAAAACTGAACACTTTGGTTTAGAGAGAGTTTAGGTATAGTAAGGAACCTTGGTGCTAGAAACAAGCTGATAAGCATATATGGAGAATTTTTTAAATAAGGCGGTGAACTAAATCGAAACGGTGAACTAGATAGAACGGAAAACAAACGGGAAACATTTCGTCATGTTGGAGGAGGAGGTAGGGTAGTAGAAGAGTGTCCTTGAGAGGAAGGCAATGTGGAGTTGTAGAGCAGGGCAGAGCAGTAAAACCGAAATGAGGATATGTGGAATTTTTACAGGCCCGTATTCGAAAATCCGATTTTGAGGGAATCTTGGCATACGTTTAACAATCGTACGCCAAATCTGGAATGTATTTTAATTTATTTAATAAAAAATTAAAATTTATTTTTCTTAGAGGCAGTCAGAGTCTGCTTGAAATGCATTATCAAATGCAGTGATTTGGAAGGTACTTGGAACTGCACTGCTTTGGCCGTGCTGCATACATTCATGCGTCTCAAGGGACGACAGACTGCAGGCGGCAACAACGCTCTCGTTATGCACTCATTGAACTCTGAGGAATTTGGCAAAAGAATAGTCATGCGAATAAACGTGAAATGTTTTCGAAATTTAGACGAGTATATGAGATAAAGTGCGGCCAGATTTATAACTCCATGCACCTATAATGAATTCTTTGAAAAAAATGCTATGCTTATTCAGCGTAACTATAGTTATAATTTTTCCTCATTAAATAAACAATGAGAAATAACTTCAAAAACATATATTCTAATTCTTCGTTTGACCTATGTACACAGAGCAGTGTTAGCTTTTAGTATTTCAACAATTTTATTTACCTTTCCCCAATACCTCCGTATTTTCCTTTGATTGATTTCTGTCTTATCCCCAAACAGATAGTTATAATTATATCACAATCTTTTACTTCATCAAATGATTGTTTTGCTCTAATTGCAATGGAGGTAGAACCATTTTATGTTTCTCACACCGCTTTTCGATGAGGGTGAAACACGGAACAAAGTGCAGTTATTTCGAAAGTGGCGCAAGACCTTGATAGATATTACTATATTAGAGGCACCTGTACGTTCGTCTAAATAACTGCTTGGTCCGTTTGTTCAACGTTCCACTCCTAGAAAAAATCTAATACATACATTGTATGTATAATAAATATGCGAACTGATTCCATAAATCTTTATTTTAATAAATTTAGTCTATATCGATTTTGTCCCCTTCGAAAAAATTTCCATTCGTTGTTATGTTCTTATTCCACCTTCTTTTCCACTGTTTACAACATCTTCCAAAGTCCTCGCCAGTTAGGCTTTTTAGTTTTCTCGTCGCTGTCCACATCTTCCCAGTGATGTCCCCTCATCACATTTTTGCGTTTTGGGAATAGTAAAAAGTCACGGGAGGGCGAAATTTGGCGAATAAAGAGGATGACCAAGGATGGTGATTGAAATATTTGCGAAAAACTGGCGAAAAATCAATGCTGTTGGGCACTATTTTTGCGCACATTTTTTAAAAGCCAAATGTTCGGTTGAAATAGTGTGCACTGTTGATTACTCTAAATGCAGTTCAGCAGGTATCATCATTCGGACAATTTTTTGACGATCGGTAAGGACAAGGGATCGCACACGATCAATTTTGTCGTCGACAAAGGTGGTTGAAGGTCGTCACGGCCTTGTATCATCCTTGCTGAGAGTAGACAAAGGGAGAAAGAAAGAGATGGGGGGGGGCGGAATAAGGATGGGAACACTTGGTGGAAGAAGACGTGGTAGAAGTAAGAGGCAAGCGAGCGAAGGTGCTCACAGGGCCGAGAGCGGTGAAGGTGACATCTAGTTGAAAGCTGTAGGAGGGCAGTTCCGCTTGAGAGAGAGAAGGAAAGTCTTACTTGGGATACGCATGTTAAATCAAAAAGAAAACTAATGCTTGTTTAAAAGTTGAGAAAAATAATTCTTAAACTGCCAATTATATGTAAGCTATGCCATGGCATCTACTATGAAATAAACCATCTAATAGGCCACCAATTATTATTTTTGCACAGTCTTGATGATAAATGATTCTGAAATGGCTCTCGGTTGGCATTAACAAGGAACTGTAGCGCTCGATGCCCTGAAAAAAATATCCGAGAGTATAGTGGTAACTGCGTGACTATGGAGTCAAGTGGATCACTCTTTTAATTTCCCTTAGGGTAACTGTGACCACAATTTCATTTGCTCATATAAAATGACTTCAAAAGAATCAGAGAACTCATAAAATATTTTCATAGTACTGAGCAATGAGGTTAAATTTATTAGTGCATGTTAGACCTTTTGATGAATTCATAGTTTCTTTGTAAGTCGGACAGATGAAATTGTTCATTTCCTTGTTATTTGTTTTACGTAACTGTTTAGTGGAAACTTTAAAAAAATTCGAGTTAATAATTACGCGTGGACTTTCCTGTAATTATGCGGAAGGTGAAAATTCTATTTTGTATTTTTCTCAAGAATATTGATAAAACCAATGTGTGCCAAATTTGAATATTTTCAAGTAAAAGTTTCCTCGGGCTTTGAGCAAAATCCTCTATATCTAGGCAGCTTAACTCAGTTCATCACAAATTTCAAGAAACTGTAACAGTAACTTTAACGGAGTCACCCGCTATGTGTGCATTATAATGCAACCATTTCAGAGAGTAAAAATCATTCGCCTTGACCGGGATTCGAACCCGGATCCCTCGATATCCCGGTCAAGGCGAATGATTTTTACTCTCTGAAATGGTTGCATTATAATGCACACATAGCGGGTGACTCCGTTAAAGTTACTGTTACAGTTTCTTGAAATTTGTCTAAGGTATGAACAGCCTAAGTGTTTGAAATTGGCTTTATTAACATCGTGGACTGTGGCGCGTCGCGCACGACTACGAATGCCTGTGACATTGTATGTACGGTATTTCGTCATAACATCTTGTTCCTTTAAAGCCCCAAAATTTCAGAGTGTAAGAGGACGTCTCGGTAGCTTAATTGGTTAAAGCACTCGGCCGGATATCGAGGGATCCGGGTTCGAATCCCGGTCAAGGCGAATGATTTTTACTCTCTGAAATGGTTGCATCAGTTCATCACGCCATCTGGGGAGGCTATGGAGAAATGGGCGAAGGGTGCTGCCAGCAGAGTGGCGGGAAGCGGGGGGGGGGGGATTCTTCCCCTGGGGAGCGATAAGGGAGAGTGTTGAGAAGGGGAGAAGAGAAGACGAAGCGGGGAACGGGGGTATAGGGGAGTGAGGGAGGGAAGAGTACATGCGCCGGAAACGAACGCCCCGAAAAACCATCCTTCCAGAAGATAAAGGGAAAGGGTTTTAAAGAAACCGCCCTTTGACCGACTGTTTGGGAAACCTGGGAGGTTTACGATGATGGAAAAGAAGCACCATCGGACATTTGGTCGAGGTGGAACAAAGTGACGGGTATGTCAGGGGTGGGGGTGCTTGGTGGGAAGCTGAAAGGAAGGAAGAAGGGGCGGCGACGTGTAGATTGCGAGCGGGAGCCATCGGAATGCAAGTGAGACATGCGGAAGTTTGGAGGACGCGAGTGAAGATTAGTGTCAACACTCAAGTGCATCCCTGAAGGTTCCCTCGAAGATTTCTCCGTTCTCGATTGATTGATGAAATCAACAATGCATGAGAAATTGATAAGTTAGATTTAAAATACTATTTCAAAGAGCATATCTTCTTTCAAGAGGATATCTCTATCTTCTCGTATGGCCGTGACATTATCGAACTAACAACAAGTTATAATACGGACGGTATCCAGGACTTAACGGGGAGACTTAAGGAGAGTTTCACTCTGGGGATGGTCCCACGAATGAGATAAACAAACATATAGGGCATGCTCAAAAATACATGACAAATTAATTATTGTATGAAGTGAGACGCTACTTCCCGTAAAATTTCCACTAAGGCCCTGGAATGAGCAAATTCCGCGTTCCATTTGGTTTTCCACATAGTAACAGTCATTGGTGTACTTTTCATTCTGGAGATTGGGCACCTTTTGCTTCTGTCGAAATTGTGTTTTCTGAGGCGGTGTGGGAAGTCTTTGGCTTGAGGGGAAGTGAAGAGAATCGAGGGGTGGAGCTAAAAAGTCGCCGGAACAATCGGAGAGAAAATCTCCAGTTTGAATATGGCTCCCATGGACTTATCGGAGTCATCACAGGGACTCTAATAATGTCTGATTTTGGGTGCTTGCCTTTGAAAATTCACTTTTCGACGATTTTATTCTGTGTGGGATTGAATATTCAAAAATTTCAAACCAATGTGCTTACATAATCGGACAACTGTAGAACTTTTATGCAGTTCTTCCCTATTTTGTATTACGCTTTTTCAAATAAATCTCCAGTCCAAACCATTTAGTAATAACTAGGAAAATTACTAAATACCTCTCATTTGTAAGCAGAACATTTTTAGAATGACATACTTTTAACTGCCATTTCGAATGCAATCGATGTCAACCCCGGAGAGCAATTTACTTTTTCCTTACTTTTCCCTCTTTAAGAATATTGCGTTAATTACGATGATATATTTCAAAAGAAGTTTTCGTTGTTGCATACCATACAGATTGCTAACTTGTTTAATTACGAAAGTAAGTGAAGGCACCTGAATGCACGTCTTCAATATAGAAACTTATCATATACGATATCCTTTATATTCCCTTAACCAATACCGTCAGTTATCTCCTACCAGAAATCCTTGCATTTAGTTTAAAGCATTCATTTCCAATTGTATTCATGCTGGAAGGTGGTTTAAAATCTTTCTAAGTTTACACAGCTTGCATGATTTAGCACATTCCTGTTGTTTACATAAAGCATTTTCCCCGAGTAAAGATTGGTGGTATGAAGGCCAATGCCATAGCGAAAATTATATCGTGCATTGGACCGCTCATGTGTCGCGAATCAAAATTAATGCGGTGGATTAAAAAGAAAATGACCACAGCAATCAACCCGAAGGACAGAGTGATAGTTAAGGGTAGATTTCACCTAGTACTAAGCCCTATACAGCTTGTGAAATTCGCACATCAGGGTAGGGGGGGCAGTTTCTTTCCCTGTGCTGTTTTTGGTTTCCAAGGAAGTTCTGTTTACCGAAAAATCACACAGCTTGGATGAATGTGAAGGTGCCCATAGAGGCGTGCCTGAGAATCGAATCCGGGTTCTCTGGTCACTACGCTTTCTAAAACGTTCCAAAGCAACAGGTCCAATGCTACAAGCCCAACGATCTACCCCATGGACTACCACGTTCCATGCAGTACATGCAAAAGTAAAAATTTAAGCTACTTATCATGTTGAAAATCTCGTTTACATTAACAAAACCGAATCCACGACAAATTCGCTCTCCCTCCGGACTGAACTTCTTAATGCTCCAAAATTGACTTCGCCTCTAGAGATATAATATATCAGAGTAGAGAAGGGAGAGTCATGAATTGAAGACCGATAGCGCACGACTCTAGAGAGGCTAGACATTTGGGAAGTCATTCCATTGTGTTTTGCATCGTTTTCTCAAGTCCTGTTTTTCCAAGTGTTTATTAGGTTTGCGGAGTTTTCTTTACGTTATTTTTGTGGTTTTTGCAGTTTAAATTACTAATATTTCAACTTAATGTTATATTCTACGTATCAACTCACTGTTCCGTTGGTATCACATAGCGCTTTGTGTACATAATTATAAACAGCAGACCTCATAGGTAAACCAATTGGTGATTGTGATCGGTGGGAAGTCATAGTAATTCCTTTTCATGACTTGTCACGGAACTTTATACCAAGCCAACCCAGTACACCATGCCGCATGGAAAAATCGCAATAATTAATGATTTTGTCTTCATAAATTTAATTGAGGGTGATAACTTAATCATCGAATAGGAGAAGAAGGAATCTTAGTAACTCTATAATCTGACTTAACTTGAACTTAATGACGCGGTCATAAATAAATATGTGGTCGAATTTTTCAATTGCTTATTTCTACGAATACTGTGTCAGGGAAACGTTATAACTCTTTCAACGTATTCCTGCACCCCTTTCCCGCCTTTGCTCCAGGATTAGTTCCTCTCTTCCGTCTGTTTCTGCAAAGAAAACGGTAAGAGCATCTACCAGAACGCCTACCATGAAGTGACTCATGAAATCACGTAACACCACCCCTTATTAACGAGATTTAGCGAGCATTCCCACGGAATTCCGATCGAACACCCCAAATCTATTTTGAAAGGACCAAATAGAACCCCTAGGGTCGATCCAGACAAGCACCTAGGGCGCAGACCGCATAGGGTCGATCACCCATCAGGTAAAATATCAGGAATATTAAATGGCATTTTACCAGTAGTGGTGACCTCAGGGGGTCACCCTTCCCCTGTTTTCATTCATTTCTCATGCTATCCAGAGGCAGGCCCGGGTGACTTAGGGAAAGACTCGAACTCGCGGTGAATTGGGAATGTCAATTGCGAGCTATCACTCTGTGTCGAAAACGTGAAACTTACTGTTTCATTATTATAATAATTAGTACTGAGACATTTACATTTTGTTAATTCATTCATTATTTAACAAAGGATATATTTATGTCGGAGGTTTTGCATTTTTCCGTTCTGAATTTGCATCGATGTTTTAAGAGCCGAAAGATGACAGTTTTTTGCAACATTAAACAAGTTCTGTCATGAAATTGGAGTGATTTTCGTGCAATTTAAAATATTTTACTTTAAGCTTCGATTTTTATCCCCATTGATTGTGAAAGCAGAAATAAGTATCTCATCTAATTCGAAGCGGTAGCGGGCAGCATAAGGAATGGATCCTGCATCGTCCCTTTCTAGACAGATATCGGGGCCGATAAGTCTAAAACGGCCGTAGATCTATCCTATATTTGTCAAACTTCGAATGCTAGTACTTAATTGCAGTATTATTTACTGTATGTCAACATTTTTACTCAACCACCTAAGGAAGCTGTATAAAGCACGAACCCGTGATTCAATATTAATGGGTTCTTTCGACTTTATGCTCAATAGCCTCAATATCTCAAGTATTAATAACCTTTAAACAGTTTGTCTCCAAGTCTTTTTCCCGTAATTTCCCCATTTCACGAAAAGACTCGGATCATTTGAGTTAATTTCGGAGCAGTAGTATAATACCTTAACCACCTAAAAGTATTAAAACATTTGGCGAACTTCTCTTTAGAAAAAATAGGTAAACCGGAAAAAAAGAAATTACAGTTTCATCATTGTCATTTCAAAATTCTGCGATTCCTATCCACTCGCAGTTAGTACTCCAAATCAAAGTAAATTACAGTGTAGCCACTCAATCTGACCTAACCGAAGGGCGAGAAAGAAAGCAAATCAAGGAGAAAAAGAAATGGGAGTGAGGGCTTTCTGGTTGAAGCAGCCCCACGTGGCGAAGGAAGCCAGGAAGGCTGGCTGGCTTGCACTCTGCTCGGTAGAACAAGCCGGGCGAAGCTAGAAAACGCCCCTGAATTGCTGCCACCTTTACATATCCAGGGGTCCCTCTTTAACTTTTTGCGCATCGGTCCCTCTTTCAGTCCTGTACATAAATATTTGTGTTTGCTAGACCACGTCCCTTTTTCTTCTTTTGGATTTGGGTCATTGAATTCCGATCGGAAAAGAGGAAGTAGCTTTTATTCTTGGAAACCATCTTGGAAGGCTGAAACACATCCCACTTTAACAGATAAATACCATGACGCTAGACACGACGGGACTTTTTTCTTCGTATATTTTAAGTGAAACACACCCAATATGAGCTGAATTAATGATCGTCAACAATCCTTAAGTATTTCTTTCCGATGTTAACTGTTGAGACCTCTCCTGAAGTTTTTTTGAATTTTATTTTAACTGATATTTTTATGTCGTTGCCCCATTTCAACGTTATTTCAATCTCAAGAAATAAATGTCATACTTCCTTTTCAGTTTTCTTTCTAGCAATTAGATTTTTGTTGCAACTAATCCTAATGTGATAGCCACTGGCCTATAACAACTTATTGAATACAATCTAACAGTTATATTCACAAATTATTACTTACGTTTCTTAATTTTTTAATATCTGATTGGGATAGGTCGCGGAAATTACAATGAACTATGAAACAAAGTAGACCTGGGGATGGGGCACTCTATTTAAAAAAACAAGTTCTATTACAAGGACTCCATTTCGGCGGTATTTCTGGAATTACCTGTACTAAATGTGGAATGGCTGAATGAAGGAATATCAAGTCCTTTGATTGACTTCCTTAGCCTTTAAGTCCTCTGCTGCGAATCTGGGAAAGCGGCAGGATGCTACTGGACATTCTGTGCTATACTATATGTGAACGTCGTGAAGGGAAACATCGGCCAGCCCAGTAAAAATGGCCCGAAAGCATTTTTTACTACTAATTTAAATGAGTCAGGTGCTCACACTTTCATCAGTTTGGTTAATTTATTCACCACTGTAGACGTACATTCTCATGGAAAATATCAGAAGATGTGGTTTAGATAACTTGTAGAGTTTTGTGTAGTAGTAGGACTAACTCGATTAACTAGTCCAGTTCCCAGGAATATTATGTATATTCTGATCACAATTTAGGGCTCATTATCAGTGTTTTGTTAAATTTGAGAGTATGATGAAGGGAAAAAGTGCGGTAAAAGAGTGAAATGTAAAAGGCTAAACTGGAACGAAACGAAGAATTGACAAAATGTAGTGTATTGAGAATTAGAACGAGAAAATGGTGGCAGCTACAATGGAAGAAAGAAAGGAATAAATGTCAAACAAGAGACACTGAAAGCGGTGAATGAAATAACAAAAACGCTAAAGGGAAAAGAGGAAACCATGAGTTAGAGAAGAAATGATACGAAAAGAAAATGCAGGATCGTAACCAAAGAATTACAGAGAGGCAGTTATAATAAACTAAACAACAAAATGTTGCAAGAAACTAATAGAGAAAAGGAAACAGTGGAGAGAGCTGAGCGGGAATAGGTAAAACAGACGGACACTATAGAAATTTGACGGTACAGAAAATGGACGCTGTAGAAATTTTCGTTTTGACGGCTACAAAATCATAATAGAATGCCCCCTTGCCCACATTCCATGGGGATGGGGGCATAATGTGACTGCAAAATCATTATACTTGTATAAAAAGAAGAGTTACTGACCATATGGAAGCACATATTTAATAAGAGTCGTACAAAAGATGAACGTAATATCCAGATAGTGTGAAAATAGGAAGTAAATATTATCCTGATAACAATAACATAGGACTAGGAACACTCAACGGTGAGATTGTAATGTCATTAAAAGAAATGAAATGAAATTTGTCTGGAAATAGATAAAACCCTTGCAGAACTACTCCGGAGTTAAGAAAAACCGGAAAGAAAGAGGTTTAATGAACTGATTCGTAGAATAAACGAGTGAGGAATTTTGTCGGAGGAGTATTTGACAGCGTAGGCTACTATCCCAGAAAAGGGAAAAGCAGCAGTATTTTGTGTAATGTTATAAGTAGATTCCACACTCGGCAAAGGAGTTTTATAAGATCCTCAGATAAAGCATGAAGAAGTGAGAAACTGGTTACAAGAGAACCTCAGTTTTGAATTGAAAAATTGATGAGTGCTCATGATGCCAACAGATACAAAATAAATATGTACACCGAATATAGCAATACAAAAGAGAAAAGCATTGAGTCGAAGCAGGTTGCACACCTTCATGCATTTTGAAAGGACACTTTGCAACATTTATAAACACTTTGCTTAGATAGTAGTAGACAAAATATTAACGACTCATTCGGAAATGGTGCGTCTCTTCAACTTGTGCAGATAAGGATAGTACATAAAGAATCGATATGGTTGGTGTTTAACATTATTTTTACAGCTTCAATTCCATTATCATATCTTCATTTTAATTATTATTAGGTAATCTACCGGTTAAGATAGGTTTTTGGATGGACACAACTACCAAATAAACATTTTGTGACTTCCCATTTAGCAAACTAACCTTTTTCAGGTCCCTCTTCATTTCTGTGTACTTCTTTCCTCCCTTCATCCCGTCCAACATCCCTATCCTGTTCCTGCCCTACCCCTCGCTTGCCCAACATTCTCCCCTCTATTACCTTCTTCAACATTCCACTACCGCTCAATACGCCTTTCATCCATTTTTCCTGCCTCCATAGGATTTCTCTCAACAAACCCCTCTCCTCCCCCACCATTTCTAGTACTTCCTCATTTGTTTTCATTTCTGTCCATTTCACCTTCTCCATTCTTCTCCACACCCACATTTCAAAAGTCTCCAATCTACGTCTATCCTCCTGCTTCAGCGACCACGTTTCCACACCGTTCATAGCTACGCTCCATATCAGAGTTTTTACGAGTCTTGTCTTAACATACCTACCCAACGTCCCCGTCATCAACTCCCTTCACCTTGAGAAAGTCTCCTTGCCTAGCGCAATTCTTCTCCTTACGTCCCTACCATTTTGACCGTATTGGTGCAAAACACTTCCGAAATATGTAAACTGTTCTACCTACTCTATTTTTTCCCCGCCTATTTTAATGTTTAGCTTAGCCCTTTTCTTTCTGGAAAATCGCATAACCTTTGCTATATTAATATTGATTCTCATCCCATATTTATCGCACTGAACCTCCAATTCACTCAGCAATGCTTGCAACGCCTTGGCTGACTGAGCAGCTAATCATCAGCAAACCTAACCGATTTTACCAATTCCCTTCCGACTTTCATTCCTACCTTCAGTTCTCCCCATGCCTCTTTAATCATTTCCTCCACATATACGTTGAACAGCACCGGTGACAATGGACAACCCTGCCTTACACCTCTTCCTAACACTGCCCATCCAGACTCTCCGTTCCCCACTCGCACCTGAGCAGTCTGAGACATGTAAAGGTTGCGGATCAGTTCCTGCCCCTCCAATCTATTCCTATTTTCTGCAATACACGCATTAATTTTTCCCAATTCACTCTATCAAACGCTTTTTAGAAATCTACAAAACGGGCAAATAAGTCAATAAGGCAAATTGTATTATGTATTACTCTCGAGTAGTGACCTAATAACTGCAATGGCATCACGCGTACCTTTTCCTTTCCTAAACCCAAACCGATCAACCCCTAAGTAATCATTTACCTTACTCTCTATCCTTTTGTTGATGATCCTGAGAACAACTTTAGCTGCGCGGGATATCAAACTTATTGTTCTGTAATCCTCATTCATTTTAATATATTATATTAAATGGTTAGATAGCCATGGGAAGGCGATGCTGGAGTGGAAGTAGATTAGAAACTTTCGTCAGTCAGTCACCCGAAGGGTGTCATTCATTAGCTTCACATCAAAGGTGGTAGTTAAGGACAGGTGCCTTAAATAAATGTGTGAAAACAAGTAAAAATGAAATCCGAAGCAACCTACTCATAGTTTCTGCAAAACATATATTAATTTTCCCCTTGAACAAGATTGTAAATTAATTTACTTTTATTTCACCTTAATTTATATAAATAATATACATTACAATATTGCATAGAATCCCTCCCATGGACTACAACCTTGTCGTGGTGGAAGGGCTTGTGTGTTCCGATGACCCCTAGAGCTGTGCTGGCGGGAGTAATAATAATTACTCCTGGAAGGGTCACCCATGCCAGATAGGTCGAAGGTTAGGAGCCAGACGAAAGGTAGTCCACGCAGCGTCTGTTCCTAAGTGAGGCGGCTGCAATGGCGTCTGACCCCAGTGGGGCGGCCATTAAGTGATGGTGTCACGTTAAAAACACTATTCAGGAAGGCAACGGGAAACCACCTCAATTATGATTCCCAAGAATATTATGATGGGCACTATAGATAATATGAGTCCTGGCAACTACGGGACTCGGCCCAAGAGGCCGTGTGTCGTGCCCGGCAGCGGGAGAGGCAAGGCTTCCGCGGTCGTCATCCCACGAAACCCTTGCGGGGAAGAAATAACTTCAGCAGGACAGAAGACTCAGAAGAAGGCGAAAGTAGTTAGAAAAGGAACCTGGAACGTCAGGACAATGTTGAGGAGAGGCAAATTAGAAAATATTAAGCGAGAGATGGAAAGAGGTAACATAGATGTTTTAGGCCTCTGCGAGGTGAGATGGAAGGATAGCGGGGATTACTGGAGTGACAATTATAGAGTAATATACAGCGGCGGGGATGAGAGCCAACGAGGGGTTGCCGTAATTTTAAATAAAGGGGTAGGAAGAAGCGTAGTCAACATAGAGCAAGCGACAGATAGAATTTTACTCGTAGAGATTAAAGCAGAGCCGACGAACTTGGTCATTATTCAGGTATACATGCCACCGAGCAACCACAAGGAGGACGAAGTCGATAGGATGTATGATGAGTTAGAGGATATCATCGCGAGTGTTCCTGCAGGGAAACATTTGATAGTGATGGGGGATTGGAATGCGACGGTAGGCGAAGGAAGAGATGGTGGTGAGGTGGGGGACTATGGGTTAGGCACGAGGAATGAACGCGGTGAGAAAGCAATTGAATTCTGAAGGAGACAGGGGTTAGTCATCACTAACACATGGTTTAGACACCACAAAAGGCGTAGGTATACATGGAAAATGCCAGGTGACTCAGAAAGGTATCAGTTAGATTATATTATGGTTAGGCACAGGTTTAGGAACAGTGTGATAAATTCGCACAATTTCCCAGGAGCGGATGCGGACTCTGACCACAATTTAGTTGTTATGAAATGTAATGTTCGTTTCAAGAAGTTAAGGCAAGGGCGGCGGGTTAAAAAATGGAATGCAGTAAATGGATTAACGAGGAAGGAGTATCAGGAGGCTGTAGAGAAAATGATGGATGACGGTAAAGAACTGAGTGCTATCGAAGAAAAATGGGAATGTATCAAGAAAAGGATACTGGAAGCCGCTAAAGACACTATAGGAACCGTTAACGGGAAAAGGATAAGGAAACCATGGGTAACGGATGAGATGATTGCGAAGATGGATGAGAGAAGAAGATGGAAAAATGTAAACACAGAGTTAGGCAAAATGAAGTACAAAGAGTTAAACAATAAATTGAGAAGGGCCACAAATAAAGCAAAAGAAGAATGGTGGAAAACGCAATGCGAGGATATGGAAAGCTTACAGAAGAAGGGTGAAATTGGTGCTCTATACAGCAAGGTTAAGTTATTATCGGGAAGTAAGAAGGCAAGAGCTGTGCTAACAGTTAAAGATAAGTGGGGTAAGATAATAGTTGAACCAGGAAAAATCCAAGAGAGATGGAAGGAATATATAGAAACACTGTAAGGTAAAGAACTTAGGCCGACAAGGTTAGACATAGAAAAGGAACATTACGTAGAAGAAGATAGCTTAGGTCCAGGCATACTCGACGATGAAATAGAAAGGGCATTAAAGGAGATGAAAGCAAATAAGGCTGTGGGGGTGGACAATATTCCTGTAGAAATGTTGAAATGGTTAGGGAAAGGTGGGAAAAAGGCCATATATGGACTGATTCGTAGTATCTATGAGGATGGAATCTGGCCGGAAGATTTTGTGAGATCGGAGTTAGTTCCTATTGCAAAAAAGGCAAAGGCTTCGTCATGTGAGGATTACAGAACAATAAGTTTGATATCCCACGCAGCTAAAGTTATTCTCAGGATCATCAACAAAAGGATAGAGAGTAAGGCAAATGATTACTTAGGGGATGATCAGTTTGGGTTCAGGAAAGGAAGAGGTACGCGTGATGCCATTGCAGTAATGAGATCACTAGTCGAGAGGAATATAGAATACAATCAGGACGTTTTTGCCTGTTTTGTAGATTTCGAAAAAGCGTTTGATAGAGTGAATTGGGAAAAATTAATGCGTGTATTGCAGAAAATAGGAATGGATTGGAGGGACAGGAGACTGATCCGCAACCTATACATGTCTCAGACTGCTCAGGTGCGAGTGGGGAACGGAGAGTCTGGATGGGCAGTGTTAGGAAGAGGTGTAAGACAGGGTTGCCCATTGTCACCGGTACTGTTCAACGTATATGTAGATGAAATGATTAAAGAGGCATGGGAAGAACTGGAGGTAGGAATGAAAGTCGGAGGGGAACTCGTAAAATCGGTTAGGTTTGCTGATGACCAAGCATTAGTTGCTCAGTCAGCCAAGGGGTTGCAAGCATTGTTGAGTGAATTGGAGGTTCAGTGCGATAAATATGGGATGAGAATCAATATTAACAAAACAAAGGTTATGCGATTTTCCAGAAAGAAAAAGGCTAAGCTAAATATTAAAATAGGCGGGGAAAGAATAGAGCAGGTAGAGCAGTTTACGTATCTCGGAAGTGTTTTGGACCAATACGGTCAAAGTGGTAGGGACGTAAGGAGAAGAATTGCGCTAGGCAAGGAGGCTTTCTCAAGGAGGAGGGAGTTGATGACGGGGACGTTGAGTAGGGATGTTAAGACAAGACTCGTAAAAACTCTGATATGGAGCGTAGCTATGTACGGCGCGGAAACGTGGTCACTGAAGCAGGAGGATAGACGTAGATTGGAGGCTTTTGAAATGTGGGTGTGGAGAAGAATGGAGAAGGTGAAATGGACCGAAAGGAAAACAAATGAGGAAGTACTGGAAATGGTGGGTGAGGAGAGGGGTTTGTTGAGAGAAATCCTATGGAGGCAGGAAAAATGGATGAAAGGCGTATTGAGCGGTAGTGGAATGTTGAAGATGGTAATAGAGGGGAGAATGTTGGGCAAGCGAGGTAAGGGTAGGAACAGGATAGGGATGTTGGACGGGATGAAGGGAGGAAAGAAGTACACCGAGATGAAGAGGGACCTGATATAGATTAGTTTGCTAGGTGGGGAGTCACAAAATGTTTATTTGATAGTTGTGTCCATCCAAAAACCTACCTTAACCGGTAGATTACCTAATAATAATAATAATTGCATAGAATATTGTTCATTTATATTGCAGTAGTACAATTAAATTTCAATGTTGATTTTAATTTCAATGGTAAAAATATAAATAATTGCCATAATTGTATCATGATACTCAGTAAATTTCACTTCCATGCTGTTATAATCTCTATCCTAAATGGCATTTTAACGAGAGGATGCTTTATATATTTTACTAGCTTCATCCTGGGTATGGGACTAAGCCATTCAATATTTTCAGGGATTTTATATTACCTGTTTGTTTTTCAATAAAGTGTTTCAATACTGCGCTGACATTTTGTCCTGCCCTTCCACTTATGTGGCATAGGGGACCCTACCAGGTGCAATCATCATTGCTCCCTCCAGCACATCTCTAGGGGTCATCAAAACGCACAAGCCACTAGGTTGTAGCCAATGAAAGAGGCCCATCTATGTGTTTCATCCATATGTTCATTCTATCCAACCATAAACATGCATTAACTTGTAGATCAAACACAGCAACCTAACCTTGATTAAATGAAAAATCAATGGAATGAGAGATAATTGAGGGCAATACAAGAATGATAAAGACTTAACGTTTCCACAGGAAAGAAGTCATTACTGTCGACTAATTTCGGTACACTGTAACATCAACTGTATTCTCTGACATCTGTAATCTCTGGATTTTAGTCCAGATGCTGCTGCATTATAGCAAACCTAGTTCATGTGACTGATGGTTGAGGCCGAGACTTTGTGGAAATCCATTGCGAACAGGAGTTTGGAAATAACTTTGCAGCTTCCTGAAGATGCTACAGTGTAGCGAAACTAGTAGAAAATAAATAAGTTATTTTATGTGGAAGCTGCAAAGTTATTTCCAAACTCCTGTAAACCTAGTTCACACTGATAACTTTTTTCCTGTAGAAACGGACATTTTTTTTGCAACATATCCCTTTTTCATCCTCCCCTCGTGCTTCTAAACGAAACCAATTCCTTTAAGATTAATTTTCGAATTATTAAATAATGTCAGCACAGTTAGTTACATCAACGACTCACGAAAAACACGAAGGGTGCGTTATTTCGATGAAATAAACATCATGTCAGAGTAGAATTTAAATAAAATTTAAAGGAGAATCACCTTGTTATCGTTGAAAATCTGCAGCAGCAATGGAAGCTACCGAAAATAGATCAAACTGAAAGGTGTAGAAATACACAAAAATACAAAACCAAACAAACAAGTTTGTCTCATTTAATGATAAAATAATTTATACTCAAAAAACTTAATTTAGCATATTTGTACCAAAAGAATTGGGCATATTCATCACCATCGTCCTCAAAACTACCAATATTATCTTATTTTAATTCCATGCGTCTGAAATGGTTCTTTTACCAATGCCCGTCTAATTACTTCCTTTCCTTGGATTCAGTGCAAATGATTCGGTTTTCGTCTAAAACTCGTGCCGTATAAAATCACTATGGAAAAATTTTCAGGACAGCACCGCGTTTCTTCTTAAAATGAAAAGGGAAAGAAATTCGAAAAGTTTAACAAACTGAACCGATTACCAACGACAATAAGGCAACGAAACATTTTATATAAAACAGAAAATTTCGCCAAGAACAATTCACCTCCTACAAAATAGCCACTCATAAAATTAGATTAGGGACTCCGGTAAAAGAATATTCAGACAGAAAAGAAATTTTTCAATATTGGGAGCTGTGCCGGACTCATCGTCTTTTTCACAATAGGAAAAAGATTAATGCCCATTTCTCGTCATCTGGCACCATGGGATATCCCATCCTTCTCCCGTAGGAATGAAACTGCAGTGGAATCCCGCTCCCGAAAGGATTCGAGAGGCGCGAGGACGCATTATGACAATTCATCCGAAGACACGTACACTCGTCACGGCCCCATTTGCCCGAGAAATAACCGCCACGTTTTCCGGCCAACAGCGAGAGGCCCGAGTGAGCCGAGCCTTCGCGCAATTAAATTACTCATTGGCGCCGTGGTGCGCCCCCGAGGGGTGCCGCGCCGCTTTCCCCCCTCCCCTCATACTCCCCCTCCCACGGCCGCCGCCACAGCCTCTTCCAACCGCCGAGAGTGGCGCGACAGCGGTCCACGAAAGAAAACAATTACCCGTCATGGGCCGTGTCCTTGTGAATCAGTTGAAGGGAAGCCGTATGCTCGGAATTAAAACCATTCCCTCAGCAAGATAGCAGAAGAAAACATCTAGGAATATTTAGGGATTACGAATACGATTGAAATTTCATAAATTAGGATGCACCATGCCTTTGAAAAGAAGTGGCACAGTGCTGAGGACATTTGGTAAAATAATTCTATCGGCGAATGATAAAGGAAGGATTAGAGAAACGGTGACAGGGACTCGCAATGCGGACAAAAAGGAAACTATAGTGAAGATGATGAATGGAACAGCATTCTTCATATATTTTCAAAAATGAAAAAAAAATTCAATTCAACTTTTAAAATAGAGCTTGGAAGTGCATTTGGATGTTTCATTGAACTAAAAGACTAAATGGATTGAAAAACAAAAGGGCAAATGGGAAGATAAGTAAAGATTTGATTGGAGTAAATGAGAGAGAGATTTCGGAAAAGATTCAAAGGAAGAACTAATAAATATGGACATCACCGTGAAATATAATGTCGCAAGCTGTGGTGAATCGAGGATGTTGGCTTAGAAGATGACGCGTCCCTGGCAGTCTGTGCCAATGTGTATTCTGTGAGCACGCAATTTTTCATATACTATAGACAATTGCGATTTCAAACTTCCTTTGGATTTCTCTTGGTGGATATTCAGTAGCTGAGAGGACTATCAACGGGGCTACAGCGCTTCATTTTTCAGAAATCGTTCCAAAAATATTATTCATATAATCGTTATCAAATATGAGCCTTAAAATGAATTAAGGCTCATATTTGATATGAGCCTTAACGAAAATGAAACCTTTATTTATCAATTTTACGTAAAGTCAGAGCGTAGTATCGTAGCCTCGAAAATTAAAAAAATTGAAGTCAATAAAGGGAATAAATGATTAGAAAACGCAAACATATTGACAGAATCTGGATAGTCTTTAAGCTTAAAAAATGGAAAAAAATCATCTTTAAAGTATTATTCACCAATGGTACTTATATTGAAGTTTGTGAAATACTTGGAATAACTCACAGTCCTGATTTTTAATATTTTGTATGTAATTCCTTTTAACTAGCGTGAATCTGGGATAGAGTTTACATGAAAAGGTTCTTCTTTCCTGGATGATATCTTAAGGTCCTAATGTATGAAAACAAATTTGTTATGAAGAATAGGTGATCAAAATATAAATTATCAAGTTAGGTGACCAACCCATTCGAACAGAATACGATTTTGAAGTTGTGGACATATAGTATTTGTGAGTTCTTATTACCCCATTGAACTCTAACCAAGTTATCATAGGTCCTGTAGCTGCAGTCTACGCCAGACATCAGAACTGCTGAGAAGAGTGCAATGAGAAGAGTGCCTGTAGTACATGTCAGAGCCATGGGACTAGCACACCCCGGAATTCGGAAATCATTTCGAAAGTATTTAGCTCACAGAATTCTTAACAACACTGAAAAATGTATCCAACAATTTTTCTGCGAGGTGATGAATGGAAACCACGATCATTAATATTTTGAACTCAATGGGCTTATGATATAAATAAACTATTAGAAATTAAAAACCAACGTGAAGAGAAGGACAGAATCTCGATCGTTTTAAAACTCTGGGTTGGGAAGAACTTCATATGGGAGACATTTTCAACCAATTGCGCAATTGTTTATTACAGAATTGGAAATTCATGGACACATTCAAACAATTCTAATGTCTAATCTTATTTTTCTATCTGCTTTTGAGAAACCTGAAAATGATTTCTTCGCCGAAACATATCTAATGGTCCTAAGTAAGAAAAAAATTTTGCAAGAAGGCGACAAAACTCTGTACCTAATGTCTAACATTTTAAACAATCTTTTTATTCCTTTCCTACTTCCAAAGGTCAAATATCTAGGTAAGGAATTTATTTAAGTTTCTTAATATTACTGTTATTCCGTAAGGAAACGATATTCAGTACATTTTCAATAAATAACTGTAGATTATAGAGATTACTTTTTTGGTTGATTCTGTACATCATTACTTATTGAACAAAGTAGAAAAGGAAATAAGGTATATGTAGATAGAGAGAGTATGAATAAGAAACCTGTCAGTGAGTGAAATGAATTAGTAAAAGCAGCAGGCATAGATGGGTAATGCAGAAAAGCTGTGCCGGGAACTCTACCACCAGTGATCTCTAACCTACTCTCGTCGTTCCGAAATGTTCAACAACTACCCGAACGGGCAAATGATAAACCGTCCCGGTGAGTAAAGTCTCACCTTTACCGGTAATTATACATAAGAAACGCATGGAATTGAAAGAAATAAACATGGCTGAAATTAAAGTGTGGTTTGCGAGAAGAATAAACTTAAAACTAGGAATAAAATATGAAATGTTAACCTAACAAGAAAGGAAAGCCGACAGGGAACGGCTATTTACAAACAAGTAGAAATAAAAACGTCAGTAACAGCAGTAGCTGCCCACCGGCGCACTCTGAGCATAGAAACGGAGCAAGGAGCGCCCATTTCCCGCAATCACACTTGGGCGAGGGGAAGAGGATGATAGCAAGACCGTGAAGCGGGTAAAACGATACCAAAATAACATGGAGGACGGAGGAAGAGATCCGTCGGGGCGTGAAGCGGCTTATTGCTATGAAGAAAATTAAAATGAAAAGACAGAGGAAAGACTCATAGGCGAGTTATATCTTTAGGCAGTGTATACTTGTGTTTCTCTCCGGGATCTAGGGAGTTTAAGTTGCAAATTGAAAATCGTCAAAATAAATTTAAAATAGCGATGATGACAGATGAGATAGTTATTTATTTGTTTGTACTACCGCAGGATTGTGTATTGTGGGGCCGTGGTTCGTGTGCTGGGAAAAAGAAAACTAAATCCTGAATTATCCAGATGACAAGCACATGCAAGTGAATCAACTTTGATTCAGCATTGTGCAAAAGCCAGTGATGCCTCTCTCTCTTTTGCTGTAGATATACACACGCAAAGCAAAGTACATGTTTACAGCCAACAATTTCTTCCCAAATGAAAGTAAAACGCATCTTAAAGTATGTTTTAAAATTTTGGATGTAGTAATGATCAAAGAAGACTATTATATTTGAACATCAATAGGAAATCAACAAGTAATAAAAATATATTCCATGCCAGAAAAAAATGATTTCCAAGCCTGTTAGTGGATTATGAAAGTTAAAACGTTCGTGAATATTTATTTCATGAGGATAAATTACTTTGGAGCATATTAACTTATGATCTTAGTCTTATAAAGTCAACCAGGTACTTAGGCTGCAGATAAAATCAATTAGAATTCTAAATTGTTCTAGGCCACGTGTGGATTGCGGGCTTATGTTTAGAAAAAATGCTGTATTTAACTATCCGTTGGCCTGTATGATCTACGTCAACTCATGCGTATCGGGCCAAATCTTTGCCTATATATAAACAATCTTTTACGCACAAGACACAAATATCAATTGCTATCTGGACATTAAAAGATTTAGATTCTCTGTAATTTTTATGCAATGACGATAACATTTTGCAAAAAGCTTATAAGGTGTCCGTAAGCAACTCAGAGTTCAAAAATGCAATTTAGGAATGACTGTGTACTAATCCTTTCTCTCTTTCCTCGCAGCTACAAGTTATTTAACTTTAAAATTGATGAATAGTTAAACGAGCGTTTTTTATTACAAAAATGGCTTTTCGAAAAACTTATTAATAGGCTTCTAGTTTGACTTAAAGGTCAAAGGTCAGTTATAGCTTATTACACTTTTTGAAACCAGTGTCACATCTCAAATTTATATATCCAATTAAATGTGACTTGAAGGCCGGCACAAAGAGGAATTTGTTGGAAAGGGGAATCTGTGGAGACGACCGACATCTTACCTCACAAAGACGATGTCGACGGCTTTTTTTCATTTTTCCGCGGCATCAACTCACCTTCTTTGGTTCCCTCTCGGCCAATGAGAACCGGACACTGCGCCCCCGGTCTTCCCAGTGGACGAGGGCATGAGACCCGCTCGTCACCGAAGACACCCTTTGCTGACATCTATGGCTGCCTCCCACCGATCCCCTCCAAATACAGATCTCGAATTTATTTTTCGTAGGAAAGGACAAACTGAACCAAAGACGCAAGCGAGAGAAAGAAAACTGACCGTCATGCTCCACAACATTGGAAACAGAAATGGTTGGCACCACGGTGACGAGTGCTTATGTGTGAGGGAGAATATTGGAGAGGTGTTGGTAAATAGGGGGAGGAAGATTATATCAAAATCAGGTCGATATGGAGAAGGGAGAGAAAGCAGAAGTGGTTGAGGTAGGACAGTGTTTTGTATGTACGTATTCATGAGTGTTTGGGAATAGGCATACGATACATGCACACTTTGAAATATATGTATACATAGATACATGTGTACATATATATATATATATATATATCGATGATATGGAAGTACTCACGAGAGCAATATAACGTTTGGAAGGCACGATAGAATACAGAATAAAATAGATAACACGTAAAAGAACACTCACATTGTAGATTATTTGAGCTTTCGGCCTCCCTCAGATCTGCTCCCCTCTCCTCACATCCCCTTATTTTCCCTTCACCCCGTTTTCACGCAAATTTCCTCTCGAAAAATATTATCTATCTTTCGTCGTTAAACTTCAGTTTACATAGGCGAATGCATTACCCCCTTATCCATTCGAATGAATAATCATCGCTACTCCTGTAATTCTGCTTCACTCTCTTCTCTTCCTATCCCTTTACACGCAATTTCACACAACCTTTCATTCGACGAATGCTTTTCCCTAACAATTCTAGAATCCGTACCCGATTCAGCCACCAACATAAAGGTGAAAACTCGCGAATCGGCATATATCCTAGCTTTCCGATCCTTTAAAATTCCCACCCTTAACCGCCATCTATAATTCCCTTCCCAGCAGCCCCCGCGCCTTATACATATATATGTATATCTATATGTGTATATTATATACATATCACAAATGTAGAAAACACATCTTGGCGTTTTCATCACGACAAAGTACCGGTGCACATCGTTTGTTACTGAGTTTTTTTTGCCCAAAACAGCACACCGGTGATCTCCCAGCCACTCTTCTCTCCAGATCTTGCTCCAGCAACTTTTTCCTTTATCCTACGTTGAAATCTACCTTAAAAGGACGCCAATTAGAAACCATTGACGACATTCAACAAAATTATACCACAGACCTAAAGGCTGTCCCGAAAGAAGCGTTTCAGGCGGCTTCAAAAGCTGGGACAAAAGGGAAAGGCAAGGACTAGGGAGTATCTTTTGAAGGCGATTGAAATGGTGAAAGGGCTACTAATAAAATCAGGTATTCATTCAAACAGCCTTAGCTTTATTTGAAGAGACCTTACACCACCTTCCTCATCTATACTGTGTGTTTGTGTATATATATATATATTCATATAGATATAGACACATTTTTATATATCCTATATACTCTCACACATTCAATTGTGGAATGCATATATAGGCTTATATATGTATGTATAACCATATATATGGTTGCATGTATGTATATATGCACACATGCATATACGAGTTTAATACTCATATATTGATACCTGTATTCACACACACGCACGCACTCTACGCACGCGTATTTGACATGAAATTGGAAAAGGAAGTATTTTTCTCACCGTGAAATATCTCTTGATCTGTAAAATATTTGAACATATTCGGAGTTTCGTCCATTATTTTCTCTTCTGTCTTGCCGTGAGATAGGGCCAGTGCAAGGGTCAGAGGGAGTGGGTCAAGAGAGTGGTGGTTGAGAAGTGGCAGTGAGAGGGGTCGAAGTGGCACTCGTCCGTCCGTGTATTGACGGGAGCAGAGGCCGAGTGGGGTACGGGCGGAGCAGGCCCGCCCCCCACCGCGCCCCCTCGCAGCTGCCCCTCCGAAAGGGGGCAGCGCACAGGTGAGCGAGTTGGAGCGGAGGTGGGGCGGGATCGGAAGGCGATGCGCCGGCGAGGGAGGCATGGGACAGGGCAGACGAGGTCACGTGGAGTGGGGCAGCTGGGTGGCCTTCAGGATGCGGCGGATGGGGTCTCGTTTGGGGAGCCGCTCGACGGAGGTGAACGTGCGGGGCTCTTAAAGCGAGGACCGGATTATTGCAGGGATACATTTCGATTTTCAATATTTTGCGAAGGTATTGCAAAGCATTTCACCCAATATTTAAATGCCAGACGATTGTTATAAATATTTGAGTTATTGGGAGCCTATCAGAAGGAAGGACCGATTAACAGCAAAAATTATTGCTTGGGCGAGGCATCAATTGCATCCCTAATCAGCTGACTTGAAGGCTGGGTTTACTCAAGGACTATGCAAAATCTTAGTTAATTGTCCAAAACGAACTTTAATGGCCCCGATGAGTATCAGTACAAATGACATGAAACGAGAAGCAGCTCCATTTTGGCATCAATACTTTTTTCGTCTCAGTCGATGCGTTCTCTTATTAAACACAGAAATAAATAGAATGCAATAGAAAGGGATGAATGAGGAAACTGAATAAGGAAAATATTAGGGGGAAAGAATCGTGAATAAAGGTGTAATGCAAAGATATAAAGGTTAAAGAAAGATACGACAGGAAAATTATTAAGTTAACTAAGAAATAATCAATAAAGTTTGAAATAATATGTCTAATAGTGTGTGCCAATTTAAGGAATTAGCACAGAAATTTCAAGCATTAAAAAGCCTCCTTTAACCTCCAATGTATAGATAGCAATAGCGTTAAAATTCGGACCCGTGACCGCGATTCTTGGGATTCATTATTAAAATTAGTGCAGATAAACCCTCTTCATCAAGCAGTGCACATATTCACCCGTCAAAAATAACACAGGCCAACAGTGGTTTTGGTGCCGGAGCTTTTAATGCTGATTTAAAGAACAATTGGGGTGCTGAATCCAATTATGACACTAGTGATAGGAAAATATCAGCTATAGTTTTCAAGATATAGATACGTTGTTACTTACGTAAAAAATCTTCTACATGATGATATGGGAATATTATATTAATAATAAAACCCACTAAATATAAAGACTTGATTTATTTCTAGGGCTGTTAAATCACCCACAAACACAACAGAATTTTACAATACAGTTGAACACAAATACTAAAATTTTTTACTGTAATAAAACAAATTGAAAAGAAAAAATACATAAAAACATCACTCAACACATCGGAAGCTTCTTTTGCGTGATTTGCTTGAGTGCACTTTGTTCAAACAGTCTCGTTTTAAGCACCAGCAGTAATCTGCCATCATATGGTTATCCCATCTTCCTTGGTAGCCAGCTTCCATTGTTTTTATATCCTGGTGAAATCTTTCACCTTGTTCTTCACTTGTGTCTCCTAAATTTCCAAGAAAATTGTTTAAGTGACTTTGTAGGTAGTGAACTTTTGTGCTCATATTAGATCCAAGTGATTTGAAGTTACTGAGCATAATGTTTACCATCTCAATATAATTTTCACTTTTGTGATTTCCTAGAAAATTTTTATGACCTCAACAAATGGCATCCAACTAATTTTTTCAATTTCATTCATTGACTCGGCAAGAGCAGGATCCTTTGTAAGTTGTCTGATTTGTGGCCCCTCAAAAATACCAGCTTTAAGTTTTTCAATACTTACATGGGGCATCTTTAGTCTTAAGTAGCCGAAGCATGGTCCATCCTTGTCAAGAGCCTTTACAAATTACTTCATTAGGCCTATTTTAATATGTAGAGGTGGTAAGATGATTTTCTCTCTTTCAACTAAAGATTCAGCAATGATGTTTTCTTTCCCAACAACCAAGTTTTCTCTCTTAGGCTACTCCTTCTTAATCCAGTGGTTTTGTCTGTCCCTGCTATCCCAGAGGCACAAGAAACAAGGATATTTTGTGTAGCCACACAACTGCCCAAGAAGAAAGTTCACCATTTTTAAATCTACACAAATCACCCAGCAATGTTCCTGGTATTTTATCTTCTGTAAGACCAATACTATTGTATCGTATTCTTCTTTCATTTTAGTTGAATGAGCGATTGGTATTGCGCCAAACCTGTTGCCATTGTGAAGAAGTACACATTTTAAACTACGCTTGGAGCTATCAATAAACAAACGCCAATCACTAGCATCATATTGTGATAGTAGTCCCATTTTTTCCAAAAGACCCTTAACGTCTAAACAAAATGTAAGATTGTCTTCTTGAGTAAAGAAGGGTAGCATATCCTTTTCCCTTGTGCGATAAAAACTTATTTTTGTACCGGGTTGCAGTAAATTCTTTTCATGCAGTCTTGATGCTAGTAGTTCGGATACTTCCTTCGATAAGTTCAGTTCTCTAGCAAGATCGCTTAGTTCATCTTGATTAAATAGTTGAGGAATTGTTGATACCCCCTCGTAGTCACTGCCACTATCGTCAATAGAATGGGAAATGTTTTCAATTAACTCAAATTCTTCCTTAGATATATCTGGAAACGTCTGAAATATTGGGATCGGTATTTCTTCTGTATGGGGTACCGGGCGTCTAGCTGAAGGCAAATCTGGATATGCCCACTTGTGGCGATTTTTTCGATTAATTCCCGAAACATTTAATATGCAAAAATAACAGTCGTCAATATGGTTCACAGGTTCTCTCCACACCATTGGCACACCAAATTTTAGACTTTTCCTTTGTCCTGTTGTCCATTGCCGCAGATGTTCAGTACATGTTTTACACACAAAATGCGGTGGCCATGTTTTATCTTGGTCACCAAGCTTAACACCAAAATATCCCAAGTATGCACGTTTCACAAAGTCTGTAATATTTTTCCTATTTTCTTTTACCATATATTCCCATGCATTCTTCTAGATTTATTTAACTTTGAAAATTATTTTCCGGAATATATCAAATATTAAAACAACTAATTGTAAGATGTGCCATATCTAAAAAAGTAGAGCTGTTAAATAAAAACGGATTGCATATTTGGATTCAGCTCTACAAAAATAGTTAAAATCAACACAAAGATTCCCGGCACCAAAAAAAAATTTTTTTTTGTAGGCCTGGGTAATCATTAGACCTATTTCTTACGAACACACCCGAGCGTATTCTGTGTGTAGCTAATGACGATGGCTTGAGTGACCATAAATCTCTTAATGTCAACTTCAACGTAAAAATAAAAAAGAGTATTAAACAAAAACGAACAATTTTGTCGTTACTGAAAAGCTGACTTTACAAAGTTTGATCAATTAAACTTTTACTGCCCAAGTTCATAATGTCCTTTATTTTCGCCGACCTAGAAGAAGCTTTGACGTATTTTTTCAATATTATGCGGGCATTACAGACTACGTCCCAAAAAATACGTTAGAAAATCGTGATCACAAGTGGCACAATAATGGAATTAGGATAGCCCTTCGAAAACAGAGAATGTTACCCTCTAAAAAGAGCAGGGAAAACATACCATGATTTCCTTTACATGCGTATGTCGCAAAATTTTGGAGCATATTATTTCCAGTTCGATGATGAGATAAATCGATAGCATTAAATTTCTAAGTAACAAACAGCATGGATTCAGGAAAACCTACTCATGCGTGACAAAAATGGGATTATTTACAAATGACTTACTTTTATTAGGTAGGAGTGTTATTCAAGTGGAGGCGATCTTTTTAAATTTTCAAAAAGCATTTGATAAGAATCGTTGTCTAGGGCGTGACTTCATGGAATCGACTTAACATAATGAAAAGAGAAACTTTGTAATTCCACATAGATTTATTAGACGGACGACCTAGGTTTCGACGTGGCACGTCATCATCAGGTACATTTTGCAAAGAAGACAGAGAATATATAGTCACACAAAATTGGGGGGTGGGGTTTGGGCCAAATTTTGTGTGACTATATATTCTCTGTCTTCTTTGCAAAATGTACCTGATGATGACGTGCCACGTCGAAACCTAGGTCGTCCGTCTAATAAATCTATGTGAAATTACAAAGTTTCTCTTTTCATTAAGCATTTGATAAGGTTCCACATTGTGTAACTTACTCATAATTTGAAGATCGCAGGTATAATCAAGAGAGCGATAAATTGGGTTGAAAAATTTCTGTCAGAGAGGGAACAGAGGGTAGTCCTTTACCGCGCTAGTTCTAACAACGTACGAGTGACCTTGGGGGTACCTCATAGAAGTGTAATCGGACCGTTGCTTTTCTTGATTTTTGTTAACGATTTGGAACCACGAAATGAAAAGTAAGATCCCAAGGTCAAGGAACGTTGTTATCACGCTCTCGTAAGGTCTCATTTATAATATGCATGTAGTGTATGGGATCCGATTGAAAAAGGCTTCATTCGGTAAATTGAGAAGGTTCATCGCCGGGCAGCCCGTTTCGTAAAAAACTTACGATAAAACGAAAAGCGCCACAGAAATGCTTTTGGAGTTGGGTTGGGAGTCATTAGAAGAAAGACGATTCAATGCTTGGTTGAACTTACTAATTAAATTCAGATCCACATGTTTCAGCGCCCAAGTCTCGCAAATTATTTACCCTCCAACTTCGCAATTGGTCATTTGGATCATGAATTTTACCTTCTGGAATTAGGTGCCACAATTATCAGACTGAAGAACTCCTTTCCAAGGACAATACGGGATAGCAACTGTCGGGTTATAGATAGAAAAAAATCCGCTTGCCAAAGCACGGCGTTTAGGATTTACTCAAATGCATGCAATTTCACCAGTCTCGTGTATTTTTTTATCAAATCCCATCCCGAATGGGACTGCCATTTAATAAATGTAGTGCTTGGAATAATACTTCCACCCTTCTTTCGTTTTCTTTTTAACTTCCCCTTCCATCCCTCGTCTCTGGGAGTGATGCCTCACGCCGTCCGCTGCCTTCAGCAGTGAGTCGCATTCTCTACATGCTAGTTGCATCTCCATGAAATAATTGAATTACTCCTACTTACTTTCCAGTTCTGCATAATCTGTCTTTGTATGGTGGAGGTCTGTCGTATAAAATGTCGCAAACCTGCACAGAATATATTTTTTCCGAGTATGAGCAGTCTCGAAATCCACTGCTCGCACACTGTCCCAGATTCAATTTTTTCTGTTACCAGCAGCTGGATGGCACGCAATAAAGTTTTAATATTTTTTTACATGTATCCCTTTGCGTTATTTGATCATCGTCATGCACAGCAGCTTGCAGGAGCTGATTTTATGTTCCCTCAATAAGGCAAATGGCTGGACCTCCGGGTTCATTTTCCATTGAAAATATCTGCCTGCCATAAGCATTTTACCATTGGTTGGATTGTAAAATGTAATGCAGGGAAGACTTTCTGTAGGCATCGTGTAGCATAAAAAAGGCTTCACTTGAAACTTTTGTTCGACCGAATGCAAAATGAAAGTTTCGATGAAATTCACAGCGCGTCGCGAGTTGCCTCCATCACTACCACTGAATGAACTTAACGTTTAAATCTTTAATTCCTGTGGCTGACGCAATCGATGAAACTTGTATGGCATACATATTCCGCATTAAGCTAACATTATGGCATCATATTAAATCCATGTACATTAAAGTCTTCGAATGAAAATTTAATGAGCGGGCTTTATTGATCAGGATTCGCAAATCGATATTGTGTAAGTTTCCGAGTGTGGGTGATGGACAAATTTAAGGCAAGGCGCCGCCGTACTACGCGCATATCAGCGCTTGCTGCAACACTTTGGCATATTTTGCTTTCAGGACGTGAATTATTTTCGACAACCTTGACATCGCGCCACCGGAAAGCGGGATACCCTCATTGCCGTCCCCTTTGATCGCCTCCAGCACAGCAGGTAGCCAATTAATGGACGCCACGTCACTTACGGTGTTTGCCGTTAGTCCCTCACGCTATTTTCGAGTAGAGATTGCTCATTCATCTCCGATAAAAGTTGCACTCAGATTGGGCGCACAGTTCGGTGAACGCGGGCTCGATGGGGGAACCGGAAGGGAAGAGAAATTCGAATAAAAAAGCCAAAATTCGACACGCGGGACGTCGAGAAACAAAATGCCTTTGCGAGAGAATTTCTCATCTGGATAAAACACGAAAGAGGGAAAAGAAAAGTCAAAGAGAAAACATCAAGTACTCTTGACAGTTTTGCTACTGCTCTTGGGACATTATTAATTTCTATTTACTTTGGTAAGGCTGGCAAAATGATCAGGTTCATTCGATGTAAGGGTGTTTTCATGAGTTAAAACGCAAACATGATATTTTTTGTAGCGTACTTCTAATTAACTTTTTATAAGATATAAAATTAACTGATTAAATAAAATTAACTTTTTATATATTTTGTTCATATTTAAAGGTTGCTTTTACTGGTATCAACCCCACTGCCAACCAGCAACACCTGTTTCCTATCAGCCTTACAAAATATTCCAAAATAGCTTAATGCCCCTGAAAATATTATAAATCTTCTCAAGGTTGATATTAACACCAATGAAGATGATTTTTCAATCAGTAAGAAAGAGATGCAGCAAAGAAAGAGTTGAGTTTGCACATCCGTATTTCCTAAGGCATAATAGAAACTTGGTGGTTGAGAAATCGCTTAGAGCTCCAAACGTCTCTTTCCCATTCGCGAAGATGTTCCCATCGGATTTTCAAATCTCGGGGATGAAGTATAGTTTGTTGGATTGAGTAGTATATTTTATTTCTAAATTAATGGAATGAGCTCCAATTATGGCCCAAAGGTCTACCTACTCAACCGATATTTTCGAAAAAGACCTGAGATGAGCGGGAGGAGCGGCAGGGACCTCCCGCAAGTAAGTTGCGCTGAGCGAATCTCCGCCTTCCACTGACACGCAGATGGGTGCGCGATTCAATGAAGAGGAATTGAATGAGTCCTCCAGTCGAAGTCCGCCGCCTGCACGCTCGAGAGATTTGTGACGGTCGACTCTCTCTGTGAAAAATCATATCTGACATTTTAGAACTCTTTCTCTTTGATTCTTAAAGAGAAAGATCAATTAAGATACAGAATAATGAATAATATTGGTAAAAAGGACGACATTCGAGGCAAATACTTTGTTAATACTCGTTCAATGAACGAACCAGCATAAAACCAGCATCTTACCATCTTAGCATCTTACAAAAGACTTAGGGCTAAGCCATCGCGGAGGAATCATTAGAAAATTAACTTTCCTAACTCGTCTTACATTTGAAAACCTTTGTTAGGTGCAAGAGTGACTTCTAAAGAACTTTTCAAAAAGTCTTCAGAAGAAAACCGCCACCAAATTTCCCAGCTTGTACAGTAATTTCATACAAATAAACATCAATCCTTCATAGAATTAAATAAAATAATAGTTAACTTGGGTGTCTTGGTTATTCTTCTTCATATCTCACCCGTTTTTCATCGTCCTATAATCTTTCTTTATTATCAATAAATAAAATTACAGTTTAAATCAATACTTAATATTCTTATTTACATATTTAATGTCAAGACTTAAAGTCTTGAAATTTAATCACAATTTATTATTCTAATTACTGCTCACATTTTAATCCATTCAATTATGTTATCCTTTCTATTCCGTCTAGATCCTCTTAAATAGATAAGAACCAATAGGCCTTTGCGGCTAGACTAAATTTAGGAAAAAGGCCAAAATTAATATGGGGAGTCATAATCCCTATATTTAAAATTTGAAACTGATGAAAGGTAGCTAAACTCTGATTATCATCGCAGTCAGAGGATGAAACCACAATTAATAAGTGTATACATTCAAAATGGACAATTTTATATTAAATTGCTAAGCATGTGTAACAATATAAAACTTCTTAAAAAGAACAAAAAATTATATGAATTTACATAGACATTCTCATTTGCATTACATTTTATTGATTTTTTTCTCATAATGTGTTCAAACTCCTAAATATGAGGAGTGGATGTCTACCCTTGCTGTCTCGATTAAATCCTATAGTTCACGCGTGGTTTCATTCAGTCCATTTTTCGGGCCCAGAGGGAGAGGATTACTATTCCCATGACACAGCTAGAAGAGGGTGTACATTTTTACAGATGGTCCACCAATCCAAAATAAGGAGAAATCTGATATCGAGTCTAACGGAAACTCACATTATTACCACTGCTTCCACTGTGACATAGGATATTCGAATAGCATTAAATGCAATAAAAATATTGAAAATGTCATTGGGTGCCTCCCACACGCTTAAGTAATCACGTAAATATTAGGTAGAAACGAGTTGGTACTAACACACGAACAACACGACTTTCGCATACAAGTTTGTCGAGCGGTGGAGGAAATAAGTTCTTGGTTTCCCGCGGCAGACGTACCTTGAACACATTATTGTCATCCTGAAAGCCAAAGGCGAAGCCCTCAGTAAAATTTCCCGATTTCAGAAACGCAATGACCAAAATCGCTGCGAGGGTTACCGCCATTTTTCGAAATGAAGAGAAAGTTGTATCAGAATATCGTGGCAACAAACGACTTTAATACTAATAGATGGTGCACCATTTCAAAGTCGGTTAATCCAGACAGCGTAACAGAAGGATGTCCTAAACATTCGCTAAATTCATATAATTGCAATAGGACACAATTCAGTAACAGGCTGTAGTAGAGAATTGCACGGCCGTTGTTCGCACGTGGCATATCTAAATGCATCGCAAAATCAACATGTGAACACTATTCCCTCTTGAGTTTAGAACTAGCTCCTATGTGACGTTTTCGTGAAATTAAAAAAACTGCGCTACTATTGGCCGTGATGTACCAGAAAAATGTACTAAAACAAGGTAATAATAAAAACAATGAATAGTTTACTCCTACACCAGTATTTCGGTGGGCCAGGTAACCGTCTACAGGGAGGAGATATTCGCGTATCAAGAACACGGAAAAGACACCCGTGCCCAAGAATTGACCGGGATCAAGTGACATCCGTGGGGAGGCCGGGGAGATGAAAATGGCTCCCGCAGGATGCGAAGGAAGGGAAGAGAGGAAATTTAGTTTTAAGGGTTGTGATGTAGAAAAAGTTGCTGGTTGCGAGGGAGATTGCCCGTCCACATCCAGGTGTATATAATGCCCCACAAACCGCCGAAAGGGCGCATCACGGGGTTGCTCGGGTAGCAGCACTCAATGGACAGTTATTACTGCATTCATTTACTTGGATATACGTTAGTTCATATTAAAATGCTTGCGTAAATGAATACCCTTAAGGATTATGTGATATTTTTTGTTTGACCCATATATTAAATAAATGTATTTACGCTAATTAAATTCTTTCGGGGTATTAGGTTACCATTTTCTATATTGCGTATTATGCGCGGAATAAAGAGTAATTGAACCTGTCCGGACAGTGTCTCTCTTGTTAGGGTGTTCGAATCTACCAACAATATTTGATGCTGTAGTAATTCCCTCTGTGTCACCATTAAACTCAGTTGTCCTGTACTGTGATACAAGTTTCTAAATTTGCCAGTTCTGAAAAGCTTGTCATCCTCCCCACTATATTTTTGTTATTGCATTATTTATATTTTCTATTGGATCTGTACAAAAGTTATTCATATTTTCTTATAGTTGATTCTAAATTGCATTCTTTGCGCAAATCCGATATCTGGTCTATAACCATATGCAGAAGTGGGGTAAAGAATGGGACTGTTTTACTGGGAAGAAATTTCCAATCTTTCGCTTACCTCATTTCTTTATTAATTCCTGTGTCCTCTGCTAATATTCTAAGATTACTGTTTACGTGAAAAACTAGTTCGATAAAACATAAAAATGGGAGTACTGGCCTAAAGCTACTTCCCTGAGGGACTTCTGAAATACTGCATGGAAATATTTTAGCTTTGCGACTTATAAACCCGACATCGTCGGAAATATTGCGATAATGGACCGCATCAGCGACCATAAAGCTATTCGATAAATCAACGTCGACATAAATACCCCGTCATCCACCAAAAAGGCGGGTGGTTAAGGATGCAAGCACCAGGGGGGAAGGATAAGTGATATGGAAGCACATGGGAGAGGCATTAAATCACTAACAAGGGGCCACATCATAGTTAATATCTTCGCGACTTCAGCGCCCAAAATCTTTACAAATATTGTAATAATGGACGCAATCAGTGACCATAAATCTATTCTTGTAGAATTAAAAAATATATTCGTGAAAGTGAACAAAGAAAAGCGTAAAATATACTTATTCAAAATGGAAACTTTAACGGAGTTCGAGAATATTTAAAAAGAAATCTCCCTCTCTATGGAAATTCAGAGAATTTCCATAGAGAGGGAGATCGTACATCCACGCACCTATTTATAGATTATCGGTTAAGTAAACGCATTTGGTGTTTGTTGAGAATACAAGGGACGTATGCTGGGTGAAAATCATGAATGGCAAAAGAATAAGCAGTTCCTATGTAAGATTAGTGTGAAGTAGAAAATATCTACTGATTGACCATAAGGTGAAAAGACTAATATACTTTATCACTTGACCGGTCAATCTAAAGGAAAGAGATTTTCACTGAAATAAAACTGTCAGTATGTATTCCTTTCGAGGTTTCAATGTGATGCTTAGCAATAGCTCTCGTGTTTCCCTTTTATCATCTCGTCAAACATTCAAACGTGTGACCTTCTTTAGGCCTTCACTAACCCATTGGCATCTCTCCACGCAGAGGGAGCCGCTGTGCTCCGTCGGGAGGAGCGCAACATCCACGCCGGCCACAACAAGGGCGCCGCGGGCAACCACCTTGGAGGCGAAGAGGACGGGGGCTCCAAGAAGGGGGCCGCCGTCCCCCTCACGCCCAGCTCCTCCTCCGCGCCCGACGACCCAGCCGCGCCCACCGCCGCACCCACGACGCCCGCACCCGCCGCCGCCACGTTCGGCACCCAGAACTCGACGGTGGTAACGGCGCAGACCGGGAGCTCGGCCACGCTGCCGTGTGTTGTGCGCAAGTTTGGCAACGGAGTGGTGAGTCACCCCGAACACCTGCCCCCTCCTGGTGATGCAATTTCAAGGGTTTTTGACTCCTCGTGACATCTTCCGTTGAAAATGCAGTTCATTGGCATGTCTATCGGTACATAGATCCTTCGTGGGGTGGGCTAGTGAGGGGGTGGGGACTGGTCCAATCAGAGTGGCGCACATTAGCTGGGCTAAGGGGGGTGGGGTGGAATAATGAGTGACACTCGTAAGAGAGAATGGGGGGGAGGGAGAAAGGCTCCTCTGATTGCCATCGCGTTCTTCGGCAGCCTCCGTCTTCTGGAGCTTAGGCACAATCGTTATTTGTCGATCCAATGCGCGAAATTTAGTGTAACTAATGCAGAAGTAGAACTTGGTGCAATGGAAAAAGTGTAAATCTATGCTAGAAATAGACAGCCAAATCAAAATCCTGATCATCGCATCGATTGCATCAGACTTGCATCTTAAGATAGAATATAAATCAGATAATGGGCAGATTATTTGAAAGTGTGTTTATTCGTGTCACCTACGTCTTCAAACTATTTATGCTGTTATTAACGTTTCACAGCTACACAGCCAAAAATTAATATTATACCTTTTCAGTATAGATCTTTTTATATTTTGAGGCCCTAACACATATTATATAGGTTTAATGGTTATGAGTTAATCGAAGCAGACTACAATCTGAATTTGTCAACTCAGTTCTTTTTTAACTGTAATATTCTTTAAAGTATCAAAATTTAGTGATCACTTCACCGGAATAACCCACTCGTCGTTTGAAATGATCGCCAGATTAGCTCTTATCCCTAATCCTTCCCATCTGGTGCTTGCATCCCCTGCCACAAACCTTTTTGGTGGATCACGGGATATATAATTATTATGTATATGTAGATGTAGATGGTGATTTTGAGACCTGAGGGTGAATATCAATACCTGATGCTCTCCCTCAGCCTGATTACAGATTTAATATTACTTCATTCAAATATTAAGAAGAGAAATGCTTTTCTTTCCACTGCGGTCGCTTTCTGATCCCGAAACTTAGGAAACACGAGAAACCTTCAAAACATGTTATCTCAATGATATTATATTTATTATTCTCAATCATAATATATATTATATATATTTTTGGCACTATGGTCTATTTTTTGCAGAATTATTACTTTGCATCAATTATTGAGATTAATTCAATGAGAAAGGAGAAAATGTCCGTTTATGGAATATTATTAAATATTTCGAATCATTGATCGATCGCCATTAGCACATTGGCTGAAACTCAAAGCGGAATACTCCAATTGATAAAAATCATTGCTAAGTCAAAATTCAATAAACATGACTCCTTCTGTGTTCTGTCCATCAAGAAGACGCAGGTTGGTAAAGAAAGCGATAAATCATTAAATGAACCGTAGAATAGCGTAACCGTCGCCTAAAACGTCGCAGAAAGTTCCGCTGGAGTGAAATCAGCTTCCGTAAAACTGAACAAAATTTTCCGATTGCCTATTAGTCTGAATGTCATATCATGAATGGCACATCAAGCAAGTAGCATTCAAATGTACTTACAGACTGCTTAAAAAGATTTCCCGTGATAAGGACATCTCACGCTGATTTTATCCCCCTTCCTAAACTTTTTTACACCAGCGGAGGAAAGAAAAGGAGCGTGTTCGCAAGCGCCTCGATTTAGCCCTTGGGCCGGAGAGGTGGAAGAAAGCGAGGGTGTCTTATCTTGCCGCGCCTCCATCGACGTTAATCGAAGGGAGCCGTCGTCGCCACAAGCGAGCGACCCCTCGCGGGCAAGGCAGACCCGAGTGCGACGGCGCAATGCCGGCCAACGCACGCGTGCTCTTCCTTTGCTCGCTTATTCACCTCTGCAAGGCGCTTCCTCTTTTGTGCTCCGGGTCGACGACCCAAGGCAGGCGGGAATCCTTAATTTGATAAACGGTGCGTTGACCATTGGGACAGTTGGAGCGAACACCAGGGGAGTTTGAATAAATATTGATAGAAACGTTGAGATGATACTATGACCAACTTACATTAGAAGTAAAATGCCACCAAGTTCCAATTACGTCCCGAACGGGCGCAAAATTTTTTTAAAAATGTAGGCACCTAAAAATATCCATACAACCCTTGAGCATATTGTTAGAGTTCTCCTGATTCCACCTAATTTTTGGTAAGAAATAAAGATAACATAAAAATAATACAGATTAAGATCGGGACTCCATTTCAAGGATTCTAATCATTATGCAAGCAATACGCAAACTCGTTTCACCTCCATTTTGTTGCAATTTACTCTCTCGACTGATAACTGCACAGCCTGGTGTTCGAGTAACTAAGTTTTCGGGTTTTGCAGTGGAATGAAATTCGAACAGTTCTATCAAACCTTAAAGCGATCTTTCCATCGGCGTCATCTAGCTGCACAAAATTTTGGAGTAACAGATCCGATTTTGAAGGAACAAATCTGGGGGAAAATACGATCATGCGTTACTGTCTTTTGATCATTTCATATTATTTTTCCACATGATGCAATAATTAAATTAATGAAGCTGATGGGAAATAAAAATTTCCAGAAATGACGGAATTATTGCGCGGCAAAATCACTCTGAAACCACATAAGAGACCCAATTGTGTGGCAGGAATTTCGAAGACGAATCCTGAACCATGTAGTTGGCATTTTAAGTCACATCTGGAGGAGCGGAGATAAAAAATGTGAAAGAGTTGATGAGTGGGTTTTAGTAGGTGCGATGGTGCGTGCAAATATACGACTTTCTATGGCCGATGCGCCAAAAAAAGTAAAAGAGCTCACTCAACCAAGTGCAGGCAACGGACTTATCTTTAGATACAACGTTACCACTTCGGCCAAGACTAATGGCATGCAAGGAAAATAAGCTGACTCAGCCAGCTCATTCCCCTTGACCATGGATACTTTATTATCAAAATTATAAAAATAAGAATGAAGCAGTAACTATTAGGTATCCATTATCATTCTCAAACTATACAATCTGAATGACAACAAGATTACTAAAGTAACGGAGGGAATTTAGAGGCGATGAGTTAGATTATGTGGGTGGTGGAGGGGGTACCGTAAGTCCCCGACTATCTTCTGTCTCTTAACGACGGCTTCCACGGGAAGCCTATTTAAATCATTTAATAAATATAATATCCCAATGTCCTGATGATGCTGCACCGCAGCGAAATATGGATCGGATTAAAGTTAATTTTCAAATGGATTAACAAAGTCGAAAAGGATCTGTTTGCTATTATTTCTAAATTCTGGTCGTTATTTGCTCGCTTGCATATTTGAATGGAATGTTGTTGACATTTTCAAACACATTGTGAGCAAATTTAAGGCTTATCTCGTTATATTAAAATAATTGCTAGTGCAATTCAGACGTATGCGTAGTGAAAAACAGATTTTTCTGCATTCTTACTCAATAATTTGAGTTAATTGACTTTATGAAACTTGCTATTATTCATTTTGAATAAAACATTGTACTTTGTATTATTTCAACAGTAACTTTTTTTGTTTTTACAGAACCATAGTTTAGACGGCTAACATCATCTTAGTTGCCATTAATCGTCGAAATCCAGAAGATGATGTCAGTCGTCTAAACTATGTTTATGCGAAATTACAAAATAATACTGTGAAAATTATGCAAAGAACTAAGTTTCAAATTATCAAGCTTAGTTAACATTGGGAAATAAATTCAAGGAGACGTAAAATAAAATCATTGAGTCCTTTTTTAAAATATCTCAAGTCGAAAGTATACTTCCGATATGGAAAGGGATGTTTGAAAAGCCTTTCCATTCAAAATTCATTTGAGGTGTCATTGCCATCATAGTACTACTATAAGGATATTAAGTAATATTTTAAAGGCAGAAAGAATAAAATTGCATCAGCATGAGCTATGGGGTCAAATACTTAAAGATGGAATCAAAGGCATTTTAAAATCGAAGTATTTAAGAAAAGTTCCTTCAGTGTAAAGTTGTTGGAAGAGGATGTTATTTGGGAAATGGAGGCAAATCCTAGTAAATAACAGAGTCCATTCAGGGTTGGCTACTTCAACAAATTTTGTTTGGTCCCGCGTATTTAGTGAACCATAGCTAATGACATGGCTATAATATATGTAGAGAAACGAAATGTCATGAAAAACCAATAATCGGAAACCAAATATTACAAGTTTCAAAATTTTTGAGTAAGAAATAATTGAAAGCTGCTGAGAAGGAATCTGAGAAAAAACAATTTGAAAACTAATGAGATTTGCCATTGTATAGGTTATTTGGAAAAATATTGGCATTATAGAAATAAGAATGGAAAGTTGTCGATGAATATTGAAGACAAAGAAAGCAATAATTCAGGAACTGAAAGGATTAGTAAAACTATTACACACCGTAGCATATTTGAATTTGATTTATATTTTTCTAATTTAAGGCTATTGATAAAGCTCAATGAAGTTAATTAGTTAAATTGCATTAAAAATGCATTTAGTATTTATTATTAAATACTTAAAAACTTGTGGGTTTTGATGAGAGAAATTAACATATGTTAAATCTATTTATCTCTCCCCTAGAAAGCAGTATTATATGTGATGTAAAACACGGCGATCCGTAAATAGCTTTAGCTGAGAAAGCCTTCAAGTTGGAGCTATAATTATATATCTGTGAGAATATAAGGTAACAAAAAAGGAATACCGAGGAGAAGATAGCAGGTTGACTTCAACAACGAAAAGAATAATGTATGACCCACGAGCAAAGAGAACCACAGAACCTTTGAAACTGCAGGAGGAGGCTGTAGATGAAGCGGACGGGTATGATAATAAAAGAGGAAGCAGAAGGGCAGAGAGAGGAATAAAACCTCGAGGCGTCATCCATAGATCAGCTGGGAATATAAAGTCGTATAAATCAACGGAGACCCAGGCTCCGCGAGAAAGAACAAAGTAAATTTAAGCTGGAGAAATGTCGAGGACTGTAGTTCAGAAGTCCTCTAGTCATTAGGGATTTATCAAACGATTCTAAGATTTAAATTGACGATCAATTAACAAGAAAATCAAGTGTTAAACTAATTTCCACGAGCAAAAGTTAAATGCTGCTTCTGCGCTATTTCTCTTGCACGCTGATTTTTACCGCATTTCGTGGGACATCGCGACTTCTTCGCCCATACCCCGATCCGTCCCTCCCGATCGAAAAAACCAGAATGGGCGGAGCGATGCTTCGAGGACTGTCGAGGAGCTATACCGACCACACCTCTTTGTCTCGCCCAAAATGTTCAGTAAAAATAAACAGACTTTTTCACAGAAATTGATTCAACTTGAAATTAGAAATGGATCTACTGGATAATTATTATGCTGTTAGGTCCACCGGCAGCGATTTAATTGGCAACGTCGTAAAAATGCCAAAAATTGGGGATTTAAGAATGTAAATGTTGTTGATCAGGAAAATCGTCTGAGTACGAGATATAATAAATTAAGTTCCAAATCTATCGCCGAAATTGGATCCTACTTAAATTATCCCTTTGACAAGTTTAACTACACCGGGACATTTGGGAGTATATGAGACAAAAAGAGTAATTATCATAAATGATTGACTGACTAAAAATTGGATTGAGTAATCTGCAGGATTAGGGTATAATTGACAGTAATATCATAATTATAGAAAACTAGATGATAATAATAATAAGTAATGGCACAGGCTGCTACCAGAGTACCGTCTCTCTAATGGATAAAAACATTCGAATTCATACGTCAAGCAGTTACACCGCATCCAACGACGGAAGTCGGGTGTTATGTATACTTTTCCGAGAAATTTCCTTTGACAACGGATGATTCTCTGGAAAGAAAAGCGGGTGTATGCAAGAATGGGATGAAGGTGAGGAATGAGGAGGAGGAATGAGGATTGCAGGAGAACGCAGCGGAGCAGGAGGAGAGATGAATGAGGGCGAACTGAAGGGAGTGTGTATCTTGCCATCGTCATCATTTTCATTGTTATTATTTTTATTATTACGATTCCTCCGCCGGGGAAATCTCTTTGGAGATGCGGGGTGGGCGTGGGAGGGAGGGAGAAACGCGTTCAAGCATCCGAGGAAGTCCCGGTCGGAGGCAATTTGTTTTGGCGGGCGCACAAAAGAAGGGAGGGCAGGGAGCAAAAGATGACGACAAACGGGGAGGAATAAACGAGGGACTCGGCAAATAAGTGCGGATGAAGGATACTTTGTGAAAGTAATGGGGTCCCCTTTTCGGTCGACCCCGCCCCTCGCTTGGTGGGGTCCGAGGGATTAAGGGTGAGGGGGTGCGGGTCGGAGGGAGAGGCCGACTCGCTAAGGGGATAACCTCCAGGCAGCCGTCATTACAACAAAATAAGTGCTCGAGCCATTGTTCACTCGATTCCACAAATAACACAGCACTGACAATGAAATGCAGTGACCAACCTCCGTTGGAGAAAACTAAACACGCGCTGTTTGTATGCGTAAGTTCAAGGGAAAACATGGACAAAAAATTTGAAGCGAAGAAAAAATAACGAAATACTTTTTTATAAAGATGGAAAAAGCGCCATTCTCTCCAAATAAAAAGACATTCGCAGTGATTCGAGGAACAATATTCCTGATCGAGATAATGAGAAGCCAGAGTGAAGAGATTAAAACTAAAAGTGAAGAGACTCACAGTGTGTAAATTGAAAAAAATAAAGGTATTTGAGCATATTAAACATAAACCACTGACAATACAGAGAAAAACTGAAGAATAACTCCCCACGCATAGAGGCTCTGAGTTAAATGTAATCGCTTAGAAAAACATTGAAACTGTGAATTACTAGGATAAAAATGTAAACTATAGCAGCAGCAGAGAAGAAGGAACAGAAGAGACCAAACCATTGGGAATAGGACCTTATTATTACAGGACGATCTTGAGGACGGAGAAGTTAGTAAATATTAAGTCGGGGAATGAGAGAGAAAATGAAGATATTTCAGGGCTGCACATTTCAACTGCAGAGTGCTGTTTAAGTGGAGTGTAGGAGAGGCAGCGAGGGGTGGAAAGAGTAGTGAACAAAAAAGGTTATATATTTACATATTTGCATTATTCGCGCGAAAGATGCTTCGGAGCAAGAACCAAAAAGGAAAAATATTGGCGATGAAATGCAGTAAAAATGTATAGAGATGTAAATAATAACGTGGGAGAAATTAATAGGATCAATAAAATAATTTGAAATATCAAGGTGAAAAGGTGATAATATTTCAGATACAGGGGATATTAAAAGCTCTAAATGGGATTTCAAGACAAATGTCAGTTATCAAGAGAAAAAATATATTAACTGTAACAGAAATACTATGAAGTTACTAAAATAACCATATAATTTTCAGGAAAGGGAAATGTGGGAGATGGAAAAGATATTAAATTGGCCAATCTAAAAAAGAAATGTTACTTAGAAAAGGATCCAGGAATACAATATGCAGAGTAGGAAAAAGAAACATAGAATATAAATGCTATAAAAACAGCAATATTAAGTAACATCCCCGTAGAATATCCAAAGATTATAAGGAAAAATGGAAGAAATAAGGCAAGAATATTTTCTTTTGCCTATTTTGACTCCAAATACTTAACGATTTCAAGAAGTAGAATGAAAAGACTATGGGATGACAATGTATTACCTCATGCAGCAATGCTAATTCTAGCGAGAATTAATAGAAGGTCACTTGATAGTGGAAACCACTTCCATTACGAACATGTTTTACTTAAGAAAGAGGAGAGGAACGGGTGACACCATTGCAGTGTAGAGCACATTAGTAGGAAGGGAAATAAAATGCAATAAGGGTGTGTTTGAGTGTCTGGTGAACTTTGTGAAGGCGATCGGCCGTGTTCAATGAGAAAACTGAATGGAGATTTTTAGTGGGATAGATATATTCTCCGAAATTTTAACATGCATCAGACTGCACAACTTGTGGCTTCTGGTGGAGAATGGCGACGGGCAGTGGTTGTTATGGAAATGAGACTTGGCGACCCGTCTTAGACGGCATTTCCAAAACAGCCAGAAAAGATTTGAAGGGTATCAGGAGTGGCATCCCGAAGCTCAGGTTAAAATTCGACGGAAAGATCGTTAATTTGCTTAGTATTCTGCATTTACGAGACAACTCGTACATTATACCCCGCAAGCCACGGCAAGGGCGTGTGTTATGGGGTGTTAGGTCACCACCCGTAAAAGAAAATAAAATCGAATTAAAAAAACAAATTCATAAAAATCTTTTTAGCCTACATGCATGCAAATACATATACTATCAATTAACACACAGTTCACCTAAGAATATAACCTATGTCTATGCTTGTATTCACTTGTAAATCAAATTTCTTTACTATTTTTATAAAGACTCTGGCTTCTCATAATTATGGTTCCAGACTCCGGGGAAAGAACGAATATATGTATCTGCCTGTAATGGAATTATATATCACACTTATTAAATGTTTGTGATCTGAAATACTTTTATAATGTGGGGCCATAATAGTTCCCTTTGTGTCGTTGTTGAGTCATTTGTTCTGAAACTTTTTAAGGTCTAAGTCTTGCTTGTTCTCTTCGCATCTCAAGCGACTCCCAGGCTAATTACTCTGAAAGACTAATCGCACTCGTCTTCTTGTGGTGATAACTTTGGACAAATCCGGCGGATTTGCTTTGCACCTCACCTAATTCTGTTGACACCACTTTCTCTCTAAGATGCCAAATAGTGACCACGGGGAGGAATTAGTGACCACAGGGAGGAATTTGTGTCCACGGGGAAGTAAATTCTAAGTTTTCGGTTTGTGGGTTCCGAAATAAGGAACCAAAAAAAATATTTACTTCTTTAAAAAAGGGGGCTAAAATGGCTTAAAGTGCAGACTACAGAACCAATTTGCTAATATAAGGAAATATAGCATTCACTGCAATACTGAGGATACTTGAAATCACTTCCTTGGGATCACGCGCTTAGCAGTGCAACAAGTCCATTCCCGGTAAATTTATAAAAGATAACACGAAATCTAGATGCTACCACGCGGATGTTAGAAAGGAATTACGATGTCAAAGACAACGCACACCAAGATGAAAAATATTATGTGTTATATATCTATAGCGACAAAAAGAATGAGATTACTTATGATTATAAGATATCTAGGGCGAATGTCCAGAATGAATTTCGGAAAACGTTAAGCGAATTCAAAAGGAAAAGTTAAGCGGAAAATTTGAAAGAGAATCCAAAAGTATTTTGGTCATGCGTCAGAAAAGTTCAGGGAAATAAGTCAACTGTCAATTCTCTCAAAAATGATAAAGGCGAAAGAGTAACCAGCAGTTTGGAAAAATCTAATTTATTTAATTCCTTCTTTCAAACTGTCTTCACTAATGTCTTTCAGAATACCCCCGATAGCTTACTAAATCGTGCCGGTCAACCGATGCCCAAAATTGAAATCTCATATAATGGAATGAAATGTTTGCTGAAAAGTATTTAGCCTAATAAATGCTCCGGACCCGATTACACACCTCCTCATATATTTGAGTATCCAACTTCGAAAAATGCGCCGCATATAGAATTAATACTTAAGAAGTCGCTGGTAGATCACAAGACTCCCAGTGATTCGAAAATAGCTAACGTAACACCAAATTTTAAAAACGGAGACAAGGAGGAGCCTAGCAATTACAGACCTATTTTTTTCACATCTATTTCGTGGAAGGTTATGGAGCTGCTGGTTCGACCGTGAGACACATCGATAATCGGGAGTTATTAATGAAAAATCAGCACGGTTTCCGAAAAAGGAGATCCTACGAGACACAACTGGCATTTTTGTTGATGATATTCTTATTTCGGGAGAGACTAATGTTCCAGTGGACAGGATTTTTTTGGATTTTAAGAAGGCCTTCGACAAGGTACATCATAGTAAGATAGAAGCATATGGCATAGATAAAAATATCCGGGATTAAAGACTTTTTGAATGGACGTAGTCATAGATGGAGTTAGCTCAACTTCAGTAGAAGTTACGAGGCCGGTAAATTAAGTAATGAGACTAATTTTTTTTTATTTCTTCATTAAAATAGAATTACAATATTATATTGCTACGCTCCAAAGGAATTCCTTCTGAATCCACGTAGCACTGGAGACGGTTCTTCCACTTCTCATTGCAGAGCTGGAACTCCGATCCTCATAGCCTTCAGCGGGTCGGTTAGAGGCGTTCGAATGTTTTCGACTCTCCCAAAATGGGTTCCCTTGAGGTGATTTTTCAACTTCGGGAACAGAATAAAGTCACAAGGACTCAAGTCATGCGAATTAGGAGGCTGAGGATCCACAGGAATGTTTTTACTACTTTGTTTGCTTCGAAAACTTGTTTTTTTCGAAATGTTTTTTGGAACCATTTGTGCTCAGATTTTTCTCATCCCCAATTCATTTGTCAAAATCTGATGAACGGTGGTTTGAATAAAATTCAACTCTTCTCCGATCATTCTGACTGTCAACAGATGATCTGATTGCACAATAGCCCTGATTCTGACGACTTTTTCATTGCTTTTTGAAGATTAAGGCCTTCCGCATCGTGATTCATCTTCAGTCGACATGCTTCCTTCTGAAAATGCCTTAAACCAGAGATAAACCTGGACTCTTGACAAAACACCATCTCCGTAGGCCTGCTGAAGTTCAGCAAGAGTTTCCGTTGCACTGTGCCCAACTCTGAAGCAAAACCTGATAGCACACCGTTGCTCGAAATCGATGTCACTCATTTTTAGGGCACAATAGACAAAACTTTTTCACAAAAATAATTGCTACGGAGAACCAAATGACTCGAGCGAGTTCAAACTCGTACTGAAGTAGCATCAGATGTTCCCCTGCTGCCTCTCCAAGCCCAGAGCCTCCAGTGTTGCCAGATCGAACGCTACGTTATCAGTTCCATTACTTAACTTACCGATCTCGTACTTCAGGTGTGCCACAGGGAAGTGTCATCGAACCTCTTTTATTCCTACTATACGTAAGCGACATTGACTTAATAGTCACTAGTAAGATACGTCTA
>CM073768.1:15521664-15631042 GCA_037158775.1 Hetaerina titia | reverse complement strand
TGTTATTGTAACACTAGTGTTCATTTGTTTTATTTTTTTGTCTGAGAGTCATAGCCTGATCTGAAGTGACAAAAAGTGCACGATCCTATTTTATTTTTCCCAATATGTTAACTGCGCTCTTGCCTACCCTCTTAACGCTTAACCCTCGAAACGTAATTGTGTATTCTACGCACTACAAACTGCAATGCTTCGGCGGTATATTTGACCCCTGAGCGATTAAGGGATACCCGACAAGATGAGAGGACAGGCCTCAGATCAACCAAGTCCACTTCAATTTCCCTACCAAATATCAATAATTCCTGGTTTAAACCCTCTATTCGGCTCCATACGAGCCTTCCACGCTCAATACGCGGCACAATACTACACATAATTAATTTAATTGGGACCCTCAACTCCGCTTTGACTCGTTTCACCTCCGAGTGCGTCTCCTTAAAGCAGCCCAGGATCTCTTCAGGTCCACGTTCTGAGGCGTCCTTGTCCCAACTTGAGCCACAATGCGTAGCTTTGAGCAACCCTTATTACTGACGGCAGCCTTCACCGCCTGCGTCGCCTGGGGTACCCCGCCGCCTGGTATACGCCAGGACGACAAGAATCCAACACCTCCCTCCTGTTGGACTATGCGGCTCAGCGGATACATTATACGCCGGACATTAGAACTGCCTAATATAATGGATCCCTCCCTTCCCGAGTGCTAATGTCTTACCCAAGTCAGTGCCCTTGGAGTAGGGGTAGGAGCTGCAGGTACGGGGCTGTTGTCATCCGACAGCACCTTAAGACGGGAATGGGATCTGCCTCCGCTGAGTTCAAACCTCGCCGCAGCGTTACCTTCCCCTTGCTCCCAGAGGCGAGCCTCCAATCGTCCGTCCTACCGACATGAGGCACTCATTCATTGGTGATGAAACACCGCACTGTCTATCCTCTGTCTCAGTTTTGCAGATGATCAGAGAATAATGAGTGGAAATGAATTTATTAATTTTCCGGTTTACAGGAAAAAAAGAACAATTTATGCATCGAGGATTAACTAATAAAAAGGAAGGATTTACTACATAAATAAAAATTAATAAATTAAATAAATAAAATATATCATGGAGTAATAAACTTGAGCAGGATGAGTTTCATGTGTATAGGCAAAGGAAAAAAAGGGTATTGGAATGGTACTAGATATCCAGTCTGCATCCCTGTCACTTCCAATACTCTTTCTTGGGTAGGGGAAAAATACCCTGACTATCTGTTCTTTTTTTGTTTGAACAGTAATTTCTTTATTGACATGACGTATCTTTATCCAACAGGTCATTTTGGAGATACCTGCAACATGCTCACTTCCCCTTTTCTTCTTAGGGTTCTTAAGTTAGCTAGGCTGGTATTAATTTCTACAGTATAGAAGTATAAGAATATTTAAACCATTACAATACATACATGATAGAATAATTCGCAGAGATTATATGCACGATATTAGCTGGATTTACATTATTTTAACATAATGCATAAGAAAATTTAACAAAGTGAACAAGAACATTTAAAATATTACATTAAGTACATACTACAATGATACACTAGTTTGCCCACGGATTATTGATGTAATTCATGTATTTTTGACATATTTGTATGAATCTAATTCGGTACTCCACTACTTAAATTAGGTATCTTGAATCAGCAATAGTATCAAGATATCTTATCAATGAATACGATAAATAACCACCGAACACTAAGCTAATTCTTAGTCATTTGACATCCATAGTATTTCAGAATGACTATGTTTATTAATTAGTGCAACCATTACACATTTGACTTGAATAATTTCAGTTTTCAATGTAATACTGGTTCTGTGACCTCGAAATGAGTACTTGTTAATCTTTAAGACGATGCAGGATGACGAGCAACTTCTTAAAAGCACGTTAAATTGAAGTCGGGCAGCCTTTTCATTAAAAAGACAAAACCAAAGAAACCTATGGCACTTGCCAGGGACGGAGTCACTATCATTTCCTTGAGAAGGCAAATAGCTCGAGGGAATCACTTTCGAAGAGCACTTTTTAAGCTTCTCAGTGTTGTTAATGGAAGGAAAAATTAGTGTTTTCTTTTTTATGGTAAATTCTTACTCCTCTCTTCTCCTTGAAATCCCGAGCACGTAAATTATGAAAGAAAAAGGAGTGGAGAGAAGAACGACTCAGAATGAGAAAAACGGTTTCGTGCTTGCAAAAAACTGCCTCTTCGCGTGTGTAACCGTCAGCTGTTTCTTGGCACTCTCGTCGGATGGGACCTGGAAGATCAAAGCCGCTCACCACCCGCTAGGACTGGGACGCTGCAATCCAATTTTGACCGTTGTGCGAAATGAAATGCGACCAAAATGAGGGAGACAAAAGACAAACGTTGAAAATGGGCGAGCCCGTATTGCAGGAGAGCGCTCATCAAGCAACAAGCAATAGCGGTAATGTATACGGAAAAGACTCCAGGCCTCGACATTCTTCTTCGCCAGTTGTTGTAGTCTCGCCAGCGCTCCTTAGCTTCTGCGCGTCTAGTCTCATTGCCATCAATGGCGCTTATGTCTTTTTTTCGAGGAATATACGCTTTGTGAGGACCGATGAGAAATTAATTAAAATTGATGCTGAACAGAGGCGTGATTGGTTGATCCGTTTATTTTGGAATGGAGGAGAATTCCATGAATAAGGCCCACTGTTAAACTGAATCCACCTTCAAATGTAGCTGGTCAGGACCAATTGTGATAATGAAACACTATAATATTTCGGCTAAAGAAAATATTTTAAGAAATAAATTATCAATTCCCTGTTGATGGTGAGGGATACTTAGAAAATATTTTTCCCAAGCCCAAAACGGGTTAATTAACAAGAGTATAACTATCGCCATTGCATGTTGGGAACTAATTATTCATATTATTCGTGAAAAAGTTATTGCTCCAACAATAAAATGTGAATTTCCATAGAGAATGCTTCAATGACCTCTGTCTAGCTCTTTTACTTAACATTTTTAAGTGCTTAACTTAAAAAAATGGGCCGTTTGTTTCGATGTAAATGAATGAAACTACCCCTTCCAGCTTGACCGTAGCTCTCATACTACCAAAGTTTTTCTCATCTTCTTCCTAGCGGTTTAAATCACACCAAACTCTCAGAGGAAAATGCCGTGGAAAAAATAACTCGTCTTCTAATTGCATTGCTCCTTAAATCTCGGCCATGAATCACATGAACAATGCACGTAAACCGGTTTAGGACGGAACGTCGACACAAATAAATTTAAATGTCGCGTGGCTAGTTGAACAGACGTATCCATTGCTCAAAACTCTGCCTACCCCATACTCAACTTCTTTTGCGGAAGCTTACACCGCACAAATTGCAGCTCCTCTTCGCACTCATCATATCCCGATTGATGAAAAGGATACCAACGAAAACTCTCCTTTACATGTATTCTGTTGTCAATTTCGGCTTTTGACAAATAACAATGAAACAACTATCAATCGTGCATGTAGATTTAGCTCTTCGCCATACTTACATAAAAGTACAATGTAGTTGCATTCAAAAGGAGAAATTAACGTCAAAAATAAACTCTGAAGATTCCTTCAGATGCCTGAAGAATTTTAAATTAGTCATTTTTTTTAAAGTAATTATCCTCGACTATTGACTGTCCAGGTCAGTTGGTAGACTACGACACTGCATAACGTATTTATGCATGACTAGCGTTTATAAGACAGGAGGCGTTTTCGACAACGACGGACGAGAATCACTAAGAAGGGTTTTTTAAATCTCTCTCTAGCATCGTAGCCTTGGATATCATCCGACCTATTTCAACCACCTAACAAAAGTATGAGGCTTTTAAAACTGGATGAAGCTCGCCTAAAACTGTTACAGACACAAATTGCATTGCAAGCACGTAATTATTTGCTGACTTATTCATCTCGTCTGGACCAGAGTGGTGCTGGGAAAAACCGTATTCCTTCCTTCCATCAAATTTGAGACGGGAAGTGAGCATTTGTTCCAAACCCTCATCCTCAGCTCCCTCGTTGCAGCGCGGAATCACAACGCCATCTTTCAAGGGGAAGAGAGACCCACCCTGCGTTGCATTCCGACGTAAACGAGTATTACCGCGTTCGAGTGCTATCAAACTTTGCGAGCAGGGCGTTTCAAAAGAAGTTGCCTGTGCAGGAAAGAGCAAACGCGCACTTCACTCGCGTTATACGCTCCGATGACTTTTCGAAATAAATTCCCACACCAAACGAAAGACCTCCTTCAAATTAAGGAACAGGCTTTATCCATTTTATACTCTCTCCCTCTCCATTCGCCTCTAGAGTAGCAGACAACTTTCATCATCTCTCTGGATGATACGACTGTTCCTTTTTTCGGATGGGGAAATATCTTTCGCGACTGTAAATTAAAGCGGTAACCTTTCAGGCTGTGATGAACCTTCCCCATAAAATAATCCACGGTAATACATGTGATTTTTTTATTCTGGGTCAAGTTTGTGATTCAAGTCTTCTTTGAAATAGAAGTAGAAAAAGTCTTTGAGTGGAAAATTCCTTAAAACCCATACGTCTTTTATGCCTAAGATAACATTGCTCCAAATAAATATTAATAATGCAAAACTGATTTCAAATTGGATTTAGAAATATCATAGTTAATACAAATATAAAATATTTAATGGTAAGATTTATACCTGTATATAAATTCAATTGTATTCATTTAAAAGTTTTTACCCCTAATTGTCCTAATCGATATTAATCGAATACTTCGTGTGTGTGTGTATATATATATATATATATATATATATATATATATGTATACAAAAACACAGATACAAAATATTCAACACACAGAAACATAAAGGAAGAACCCTCACAGTATGTATTTGACGTTACGACGCATCGAACGTCGTCATCAGAATGGCGTTCTCGGGGAAGAACGGAGAGGACATGTGTAGGGGAAGGGCTAGCGGAGGAGAGGTAAGCGACCAATAGGAAGCGGACAAGGTGGGGGAGGGCAAATTTAGCCATTTAGGAAAAAAATGCTTTTATATTTCAACATAATCTCCTTTCAGCTCTATACACTTTTCCAAGCGATGTTCAATAAGTTCGATACCCTTTTTATTATAATAACTGTCTTCATCCTCAAAATAACCATTAACTGCCGACATCACTTCTTCGCGGTTGGAAAATCTTTGACAACCAAGACATTTATTCAAGTTTGCGAGCAGAAAATTATCGGAGGGGGTTAAATCTGGCGAAGAGGGTGCATGAAATAGCAATTCAAACTTTAACCCATAAATTTTGGCCATTGCAATAACGGATTTGTGAGCTGGTGCATTGTCCTGATGAAGCAATACTTTCTTCTTCGTAAAATGCGGCCGCTTTTGCTTGATTTCTTCGCTAAATCGTTCCAATATGTTCACATAATAATCGTTGTTGATAGTTTTTCCTTTTTTAAGATGGTCAATGAAAATTATCTCACGCGCATCCCAGAAAACCGACGCCATGACATTGCCGGCAGATGAATCGGTCTTCGCCTTCTTTGGAGCCGGTTCTCCCTTTTGAATCCATTGTTATGATTGTTGTTTTGTCTCGGATGTGAAGTAATGGACCAATGTTTCATCCGTAGTTATGAAACGGTGGAAAAATTCTGCTTTGTTGCTGTGAAACTTTGCTAAAACTCAATTGAAGTATCTTCACGACACTGGTTTTGATCGAATGTGAGCAAACTCGGCACCCTTCTTGCCCAGAGCTTTCTCATGTTCAAAATTTCCGTTAATATGCGATGTACCGCACTTTTTTAAATGCCACTATATCTGCTAGCTTGCGCACTTTCAGTGGGCAATCATCCAACATCACTTTGTGCATTTTCTTGACCGTTTCTGGAGTCGTCAATTCATTTGGTCGACCAAGTGGATGCTCGTCTTGCCAGCTCGCACGACCTCGTTTAAACTTTGTTCTTCAATATTTTACTGTTGTAAACGAAGAAGCAGACTCACCCAGAGTGGAATCCAGTTCATATTTTATATTGGTTGGGCTGAGGTCTTTCAAATAAAAGCATTGTATAACATAGCGATGACGAATTTCCTCCATTTCCACATATCCACTAAAAAAGGTCCACTATTGATGGCTGCCAATCAAATAATAAACAATTTGGCGTCTTCAAATTTGAAAGGTAATGCTTTATAGATTGTGTGCTTTCCAGTACAGTGATATTTTTCAAACAACTATCGCCATCCCTAGGTCAAGCCGGGTACTTATGGGACCTACCTTGTTAACACTTAAAAACACTCTTAGTTAACACTCTTATATTTTCCTGCATAGAAATAATGTTTACCCGAAAATATTGGAGAAAACAGTGGAGTAAAGGATTAAAATTATTTTAATTCATATTAATAAAACAAAGGTTATGCGACTTTCCAGAAAGAAAAAGGCTAATACGGTCTTCCTAAATATTAAAAGAGGCGGGAAAAATACAGCAGGTAGAACAGTTTACATATCTCGGAAGTGTTTTGGACCAATACGGTCAAAGTGGTAGGGACGTAAGGAGAAGAATTGCGCTAGGCAAGGAGGCTTTCTCAAGGTGAAGGGAGTTGATGACGGGGACGTTGGGTAGGTATGTTAAGACAAGACTCGTAAAAACTCTGATATGGAGCGTAGCTATGTACGGTGCGGAAACGTGGTCGCTGAAGCAGGAGGATAGACGTAGATTGGAGGCTTTTGAAATGTGGGTGTGGAGAAGAATGGTGAAGGTGAAATGGACCGAAAGGAAAACAAATGAGGAAGTACTGGAAATGGTGGGTGAGGAGAGGGGTTTGTTGAGAGAAATCCTATGGAGGCAGGAAAAATGGATGAAAGGCGTATTGAGCGGTAGTGGGATGTTGAAAAAGGTAATAGAGGGGAGAGTATTAGGCAAACGAGGAAAGGGCAGGAACAGGATAGGGGTGTTGGATGGGATGAAAGAAGTACACTGAGATGAAGAGGGACCTGATATAGATTAGTTTGCTAGGTGGGGAGTCACAAAATGTTTATTTGATAGTTGTGTCCATTTAAAAACCTACCTTAACCGGTAGATTACCTAATAATAATTCTACTCACAACAAAAGAATGAAATGAATTCAATTGAACCCCCATAACCACTTATTTAAACTTATTAAAATAGTATAAAAATAGGCGATGTGTCAAAGTTTTTTTGTCTTCGAAAATCACAAAAGCAAACCATTTTTATTTTACAAATTTTATTCTCATTCATTTCTTCAATTTTTCCCAAACCACACGTAGAACCGAGAAAAATTAAAAAAACAGTCTGGCGTCATGTCTTACAGAAATAAAGATATCTAACAAAAGTTATTTAAGAATATATGAAGTCTGTAGACACAAAGAATCTTCCATGCATATTTTTGTGGCATACTTTTCCTATGGTTTGTGTTAATTTTGCCACTTTTAAATATTTTAACCATTTATTAACGACACAAGTGTTTGATAAAAGTAAAGGAAATTATCGAAGCGTAAAATTTACTGATGGTTTACGCATTATCTTTATTTTTAAATAAATGAAAATCAGCATTTTGACCAAAACCATTCCCGCGCTTCTATTCCGATTCCATTACCGTGGAGCGAGCTAAAGCTTTTCATTTCACCTCCAGCAGGGCTGAGCACATAAGTAGGAAAGGGGAAGGTGCCAGAGAGGCTACGGTAATCGAACGGTTACGGGGACTCAGGATTACGCGGAGAAAACATCATCGGATGATGTCGACGACAATGTTCAACGGTAGAGATTCCGCTCAAAAAATTTCCCTGGCTCTCCGTCCTTGGCGAGAGTGTGAATCCCACTCAACCAGGGCTGGGGAGAGTCGCTTTAGTGTAGCTGAAAGGATGGCGGGTGATAAGCGCAGCAATTTTTTCTCCGAAAACATAAACCATCTCGTCAAGATTAAAAAATACTTTACTTACAATTTGAATAAAAACCAGAACTCCTCATTACAAAAAAGGTAATGCGCGTACATTGTTTGTGTGTGTATATATATACATATATACATATATATATATATATATATATATACATATACACATATATATACATATATATACACACACACACATATATATATATATATATATATATATATATATATATATATATATATATATATATATATATATATATATATATATATATATATATACATCCACAAACAAGGGAAATTTTAAAAATATACAAAATATATTAATAATTAAACATTGGAATAATACCATTCACAATTTAATATAAATTAAAATTAATTGGAGTTGTAATTTGGAACTGACTGCAATTCACCGGAAAATAATAATATTGTTTTTGAAGAAATACGTTGTCCACATTGCCAAGAATGGAAAAACAACTATAACAACTTAAAACATGAAACTTTGATCTCTGATATGCCATTCCGTTGAAAGCAGTAAAGTAATGTTCGATGGAGGACAACGAGGCTGGTCGTCGTTTAAATAACGTGAAACTATTTTAAGGGGTAACTTTAAAGAGAATGTTTGATGCAGAATACGGCGGAAATGTTTAAGTTACGAGAAATTAAAACGCACACGTCGTCCACCTGCAAGAGTATGAATTAAAAACTTATTATGTAAATGGATTTATTATTTAGTATGCAATTAAGTAAGATAAAATTTCACTTAAATCCTGCAAACATTTCTACTTTTTGGAAAATTTTATGAACTTCAATTACCCAATCCAAAATGTACTTAAATCATGAATATTCTTATCCTTAATGACAGCAATTTGACAAGGCAACCATTTTATGTTAATCACTACTGCAGGATAGGTTATTGTAAATGAATTAATTTCGAAATAATACGCAGTATTCATAATGATTAAAAGTTTAGCAGCCAAATGAAAAAATGCCTCGAGTAAGTGGTGTTTCGTGGAGAGGTGAAATAAAAGGGAATCAGAGTTGGTGCAATGGGGTATCACACAGCAATATTTCTATTTAATGAAGTTTAATATTTGTATGAAATTTTAAAGTATAACTCGTAGGTTTCCTATATAAAAAATTGCTACATTTTTGACAGACTTTCCCAAAATTATTAAAAAAACCCTTTCTCCATATTAATCCGAATGCCATTAAAGTCGTTTTGATGAATACCTGCATGCGGGAATTCAGTATGTATTTTTATTCAATTCCTCATTCACATAAACTGTTATTCAACGAACGCCTTTAGCTCTTTCAAAAATTAACTAAAACATAGTTCTTATGTATCGTCAACAATTGAAATGGCTTAATGGCCTAAGGGTAGAGCCTGCCTGACTTGGTGATTGTTTTGTCACACTGGTATGCGAGGAATGAGTCGACGGAGGGTCGAAATAAAGATCACGAAGGGGGAGAGAGAGAGAGAGAGAGCAAATGGGAGCAGCGAGGCAGGCGAAGCGGTTGAATTGGCGAATTGGAATAAAATGGTGAAGTGGGAGCGGAGGCGGCTGCGGGAAGTGCAAGAGGGGAGGCGAGTGCGAACGGGGTTGCGCCATTCGGAGTTGAAATGTGTCGAGTGCGGAAAGCGAGGAAGGAGACCGGGATGAGTGCGGGGAGTTGTCGGAAGGCAGGGGAGGAAGGGTGGGCTGATTTGCGAGCAGGTGAACGGAGGAGCAGCAATGTCTGCCGCTGGAAGAGCAGGAGGACTTCTTTTATGTGCAGCGTGCTTTTTTATGCAGAGGGGATAGTAATCCGGGCTGCATGCTACTCATCCAGAACACAATGAAACGTCAGGGGATAACACAAGATTAGATTAGGGAAGGGGAGAGCGGGGCACGCGCGGGAGGAGGCGCCTCTGCTGCCTCTCTCGACGTGACACTGACGTGCGGGGAGGCAGAAGGAAACGGGAGAACAGTAGTTACGCCCTCCGGGAGTGGGAGGGAAGGGGGCGGACGAGGACATGTGTGTCCTTAGAAATTGGGTTTGCATTGATTCCGCTCGTCATAAAGAGTATCGTCCCTCCAATCAACAAATGTCTCGTCGGCGTGCTGTGCTCCGGCAAGGTCCGGGGGCAGCGACTGTGGGCAGTGATCGGATGAAGTGTAGGGTGAGCCTCGTCGAAGGGTGCTCTCGTAATGGCCTGTACCGCGGACGGGAATGCTTTCATCCGAAATAATTTCCGAGGTTGACTTGGGAACAATCCCCTGAATGATAACTGGTACGCGTGTGCTCTTCTAATCCCTTTTGAGAACGCGCTAAAACGACGACAGAAATAAATTTTAAAGTATTAAGAATCGACACAAATACTGCTCGAGAGAGGGAGAGATGATGGTTGAATACTATCAAGAGCACTATCGGAGATATTGAAAAATGTATTGGTTCCACCTGTGCGTTGATAATAGAAAGTTCGCACTTGTGATATGTGTGCACGTGATGAGTTTCGAGACTGCTCGCACACACAATAATGAATGGTCGAGTCCAGAGCTACAAAGGACCTTTGGACGGTGCAGTCTTAAGCAAGCACTCGAGACACCACCATCCGCCCCCACGGAGGAGACACCCCCTCTCCCCTCCATTCTGACCAATATAATCCGATTTCTTCTTGCCTTCACTCCAAGAAAGCCATTCTTCTTTGCTCGGCCACAAGGCCACTGGGATGCGAATTACTATATATAAGCCTGACTGCCCTTTTTATTTTGCTGTATGCTTTGATAGTGTTCGTAAGAGGTACTACGCATGTGTGCGCGCGTGCGTGTTTGGAGTGATTATTTTATGCTATACTTGGTAATCTATTTCTCTTGTTGAACCAAATGCAATTGGTCTAGTTTCTGAATTGAGAACCTCTCAAACAAATATTTCTCCAACTATTATGACGTAAATAGCATCTCATGTTATTCAGCCTGCTATATTTACCATACTACAAATTGTGTGTCGTTGCCTCTATACGGTTAGTTTGCGGCCTTCCCTGTCACCTAAATATTTCTCTAGCTAGGTCTGTGATTTATTCTTTCTGCTTCCATTACCCGTCCAGAGGACTCCATTCTCATTCGTGTTTTCCCGTCAATTCCTTTCGTCTCCCCACCGCTTCCTCCTCTTCCTAATCCCTCTTCTCTTTCCCTTTCCCATTATTTTCAATCCTCCTCGCTGCCCCCTTCACCCTCATTCTGTTGACCCAATCTCTCTCTCTCTCTCGTTATCTTCTCTTATATCGAATCAAATATAATTTATTTCGCAGGCAACCGAACTTCTTGGAACACCATTCCACTCCGATTGTATTCGCCAGCGTTCTCGAACCATTTACACCTTTATCTTCCCCATTCCTTACTCTTTCGTAATATCCGACCCTGGGTACTGTTATATCTGCCAGAGAAGGGTTGAGAGGACATCGGGTGGATAATACTGTAATTCAACGTTTGCCTACTAGACAAAGGTTTCTTAATTATATTGCAAGACAAAATTTTAATTTCTCTTTGAAAAGTTTTCAGAAAAATCACCGCTGAAAATATATTGAGAACTGAAAGAGCTGTTTTCTAACAGAGGTTCCACCCCGAGGAATGTAATCTCACATCTCTTCATAGCTTACTATGTGGATGGTTAAAGCCTTATGCTGCTCATTTATTTTGTTCTCTGAGATGAGCTGTATTTTGAAATCGTAATGCAAAATTTTCCCGAACGCAAGCCCTTTCACTTGGAGGCATAGATTATTGGATGGAACTGTTTGTCTCTGTTCGTTTATACGCACTGTAGGTGAACGGAAAACGAAAAAGCTGAATGAATCCCTAATTTCGAAATCTTTAGTTTAAAACGTGGAAGTGATGAAAAAGCGTATTCAATTAAAAAGATTTAAAAAGCTTCAAGAAACAGCAAAAAATACTGTTTTTGGAGCCTCCTTCTTAACGAAATATGGGACCGGGAGCTTCGAAATCCGAGAAGTGGCAGTGTGGCCCGCCGGCACCATGCACGGTGCCACTTTGCGGGCCGCACGCTCGCTGGCATTACAGGAGGAAGGTGCGGGTGCTGGTTTAGGCGAGAAGGCGTCTTCCTTTCTTTCGTCTCCCTCGAAGCCACTGTGGGCAGCATTCGTCCGTCGGTGGTGGCCCCTCCGCCTCCGGGTGATGCCACGAATCGATCCCCCACCCACTCTCCCACGCCTTCGCGAGGGGAAGAAGAAGGGAGGAGCAGTGCGGGCGGGACAGGGGCTCGCGAAGGAGTGGAGCCCGCAAGTGGGGCGCCCACCCTCTTAAGTCGGGCAGCTCCTTGAAAGGGCACCACGGAGGGGGGCGCCGAGTGCAAATGCCGCGGCCAGCGGCCTCAGTCCACCAGCGGTGCGGAGGGAAGTTCCAGGTCAAGAGATATGAGGCATTGGTCTGCCCAAACTCACTTGGCCTTCCATTTCCATCGAACCCTCGTAGAAAACCTCTTTCCTGTTCGTGTTATACGAGCATACGTACTTATTTACGAATTCATACACATAGTATTATCGCCATATCTGTGATTTTTTAACTGCGCTGAGCTATTTTTCATTGCATTTTATCATCTTGACTTTGGTTAGTAAAGTTTTGACGCCTCAAAATACTTTAAAATTTGCAAACTCTTTAATGGAAAAATATAGCAGTGGTACAGTATTTATTGTTTTCGCTACTTTTCACATGTGTGCAAAATACGAGGATAAGTAAATTGGCTCGTAGATTTGAGAACAGGGTCCAAGATTTTCATTTTTTATTATTATTGCACTGACCATATGGGCACCTGGAGCTTTGATTTGTAGGACTCTAGGTCAATTTAAAAAAAATTTAAAATGAGAGAAGAAATCAGGGAAGTAAACAGTCATTGACTTGCAATGATTAGTAACGTGAATTATAAATGCTGATTAGATTAGGCAATAATCAGTAATCAGTGGCATTTGTGCATAAAAAATAATAAAAATGTCATTATATGCATCCTTAAAACTAAAATGTTTATGAATGTCAATGTGATATTGTAGCATAAATCGACATGCATTCTTTTAATGCTTGATGATAATCATCATTTGAAATAATATTCAATTAAAAACATGTATTTAACGGAACTTATATTGGAATATATTGTTGGAATAAATTTTGCTAACTTAGAGTTTTCTCGACAGTTTCTTAATTATGATGTTGTCTTTGGGCTCGCAAATTCGGATACACCTTATTTTTTTTCATTTTTCCAGGTATAATGATCCCTGAATAAGGAAAAACGAACCGATGGAATTTAAAAGTTAACTCTCGAATCCGAGACCGCCGAATTTTTCAGTGGCAGCTGTTTAGAACGCATGGATCATCTGCACAGATGTTAATATTAGTCATAATATAGAATTATAAATTTTGCAATAGGTAGAGAACGAATATGATGGCTTAATTTTCACTCCATATTGAAGAAAACGAATAGAAGTCTTAAATCTTAACCAAAAATGTTTCCCCGCCTTTTCGTGAAACTTTTTTTTCAAACCTCGATATTTTCGAATCTGAAAAATGTCCAGAAAACTACCTAACCGATGTAACTTTTTGTATTTTTACCCTATTTACGTAACAATTGAAAAACCCTTGAAACCGTAATGGCATGATACGTATGTCACCGAAGAAACGAATAAATAAGTTAATATTCAGAATTATATATATTATTAAGGCGATATCCCTTCCTCACACCATGCACACCTCGCAGAGGCGCCCCAAAAGGTGTACGTACTCCGTCGCTCGATGGTGGCATTCCCGCCATCCTCCTTCGTTGACTTTCATCGAGGGATGAAAGTTCCTTGGTAGAGCTCGACCTAGATCCAACAGTTCTGTGCCTTGGCTTACCCTAAGACTTCCTTCCGTGGTGTGACCATTCATTCTCGGAGTCCCAGGATGTTGCTCATGCTGCGACACCCCAGCTGAAGCCCAAGGGGATATGATTTGACTTCGGCCAAATCGCTTCCTTGGTGGCCAGCTCCTTCTCCAGTAGCAATCTTGCCCGCAATCCAATTACACGCTCATAACCTTCCATGAAAAGTTCTATTCTCCCCAATCATGCCATGTCGTTGAGCAACCACCCATTGAACAGCATGGCCATGGAAGTCTTTGTGTTGATAAGCATATATTCATCAAAGGTCGTTTCGTTGGAGACCCCTTTCCTATCAAGGTATGCTCTCAGTCCGTCCAGTTCTTGGTCCAGCGTTTATATATTTTCGCCAACCAAACGGTGGAGGAATCCTTCCGCTGAATTTCGTGCCTGGGGGATACACTTTCATGGGGTCATTTTTCATACTACTATTCAAAATGCTTTCGAAAGTATTTAAGAGAAAAGATATCAGACTGATTTTTCCAAACGAATTAGCTCTTTTGTAGACTTTTCCTAGTTTTTATATGAATTTTGTAATCGTCCTTCCCTGTACTCCATTTTGTACTCCTCCTGGCAGTACTAGGGAGGAGCGAAATATTCTCACATAAGTTAGCAGCAATCTTTCCTGCTCCACCTGAAGAAATGAATCGTCTACTCCAGAGTTTTAAAATTAATAAAATCTATAATCATCCATTTTGTGATGCCGCATGTCACTCATCTCCGTTATCTGTCGTTACCTTACTAAAGAGTTTCTCGTTTCCTATTGAAAACTGAATCTTAGGCAACCTTAAACATAGGGCTTACTGTTGCTCTTTGTTTCAATGGGATAGCTGTTCTCGAGGAATGGCATGGAGTTAATATAGCCTCAATCTTATCCTCATCAATGAATTGAGTTAGACGGATATTTTTACATAACAGTTCAGACTGGTAAAGTTTCAAGTCAGTGCTTCTAGAATGCCCTTACGTCTTGTTAGTCCTTGCAGATCCGTGCAAGATAAATGGAATTTAACCGCGATCTAACAGCGATATCGCTCCCAAAAATTTACTTCCTATGGTCTTATGTACCAGACTGCCAGTGCCGAGTGTTACACATCTTCTCCTACATAATTTTGGAAGGTAACTTGTGATTCTTAAGAAAATAATTCTGCAGTAAAACAAGGTGTGGGCACAACTTCGGGCACCACGTAGGATTTCTCTCTGACCCCATGGAGATGGTCAGTTGGTAAATATGACTTATATAGAGTTGTCATAGCAATTTGCAAAACTTTGAGAAATATTATCTACAGCATTCTTGCCAATCGCCGCAGAAAGTGCAAGAATATTTTTGCTTAAGTCTCGTCATCCTCACAACTCGAAATATACCGGCAATGTTTTGCCTCAATGTTCGTTCATAGGACGTGTTACTCTTTCAATATCCCGGGAAATTGTGATACAACCATTTTATCTTATGTGCGCTAAAATAAAACTGATGAAAGGCTTCAGTGAATGCTGAAGGCAAGGTGGGAAATAGCGTCTACCTTGGGAAATAGTGTCTGCTAATTATTACTAATAGAGCTCTCAGTTCTTCCTAATGTTAACGCTGTTACCTTTTGTTAAAAGATTGAGTCACCCATTGGTGCCTATGTTCAAGTCTCTTGTTACATGAACACATTTCAAATTTCAGTGATCATCGAAGAAAAAGGAAACCAAACCAAGGAATAACGCCTCTCGTGTGTTGCATTTAAGCGAAAAATGTTACCACAAACTGGAAGAATAGAAACACGAAATGATATTTGTAACAGGAAGTGAAAAGAGCATTAATTTTTACTTCTTCACTCCAATATTTTCGTGTCTGTAAAAAGTGCTTATAACCAACCTTTTGAAAACGATTTAGCAAATATGTTAGTTTTGTTGTGAGTTGATGAATAAGTTAACGACCGGTTAAGAAGTAAAAGACAGAAAATTCTTCCTCAAAAGTTCAGATGCTGGCTTGAATATCTTTTCCCACGATTGAGAGGTAATTTTAAGCATGTAACGTGAAAGGGCGTGCGATAAGACCTTCCAATCAAAAGAAAAAAATGATGACAGGATGGAATCGACAGATTTCGGATTCCGCCGGAGTGATTGGCAGCGAGAAAATTGCCGGATGAAGGCGGAGCAGGGAACGGCCTCCGCAACTCGGGGTCGGGGGTGTCGGCGGGAGGGGGATAAGAAACGGCTCCCGGACTATCGGGGCAGAGATTCGCAAAAAGGCGGAGGGAAGTGGGAAAGAGAAAGTCTTTAATTGGGGGGGCGGGATCGCGCCCGGGGCCTGGAGCCGAGGAGAGAGGGGCGGGAAGAGGGCTGGTCGGCTGTGAAGGGGGGGAGGTGCGGCGGCGGAAATTCGGTTCGAGTGGATTCCGAACAATTCCTCTCGCCGATCCGTCCCTCTTACGCCGGCTCCAATTTCCGGAGATGCTGGAGGTTTTTCAAGGCGACCTCGGTGGAAGTTCTCGTATAATCTCATTTCCTTCCAATTAAACCTATCATACCTTCGTAAGTTTGTAATTGGTTATGACGTAATATTATGCATGCGCCTATTGGGAGGTTCTGTGGGAAATGGGAGGGAGGGGAGAGTATAACGACTGCGTATAACGATGGGTCGTTGGCCGCCAGCTTGCCTTCCCTCGCGCATACAGAATGTGCCTACAATTCCAAAATTATTTTAAGGAGATTGGAGGCACAAGTCGCTGCCGCATTTCTTTCAAAAAAACAAAGGAAAGAGAAGTTCGAACACCTACTATGTTGAGCAATTAAACAACGAATGTCTTACTTTGCAATTCGCGGCCTTTTGAATATTTATACGAATCGACGTTCTAGAATTCCTGGCGTAAAATAAAAATGAAATCATAATGAAGGCGACGCCTGCATTTGGCTTGGAGCCATATTTTTAAATCCCTTTTTCTGCCTAAAAATTCACGTTAATTTTCATCTACACTAAGAATATAAATTACAGATTCAGGTGTAATGTGGTGGAACTCTTTCATAATAACGGGGACGAAGACTATTGCAATTTTCCACTTAATGAAGATTTATTCCCGACTAGTTTTGATGCACTACATCATTTTCAAGTCTTGAAAATGATGTAGTGCATCAAAACTAGTCGGGAATAAATCTTTATTATGTATGAAATTGCAATAGTCTCCGTCTTTGTTATTACACTAGGAATGCTGATGAGAACGAATAAATTATAGGAAACCGATGGCTGCTATGCAGTCTGATGGTGGAGAGATAAAATATTAATAAAAAACTGTTGCGTATTACTTACATTATTACTTGGAAAATTCTTAAATGGTAGTCTGACATTTAATCTTGGTTTTGCCTTGACACGGATTGAACACGGCTACAGTCATTAACCTTGTCTAAAAGGACACAATAAAACACAATACCTGTATTAAAAGTAAACTGTTCTTCAACCTCCGCACGATCTAATCACGAAGAGGCATTGTAAACCTTAAATTATTTCTGAAGAATTATCAAGATAGAAAATTAATTTTTATTTTTTACACTTAGGATTTCTCTTCATGATCAACATCCAGAGTCATACTTTACTGCTAGGTTTTCTCAACCTTTCGATTGGTAGTCATTGTAGAGCTCAGCGGATTGCGTGTAATACAATTGTCCAATTCATGCATGACGTCATTTTTGTAGCCAAATCTTCGACCACGCAATGGTTTCTTGAGGAATGAGAATAAGATAGTTTAGCTTGGGGCGAAGTCGGGAGAAGAGGGCGGATGTGGTATAATTTCCAAGCCACATCGCTTTGATTGCCGGTCGCGTCGTGGTCGCCATTGCAGCTCGCGCCGTTTTTGCTTCTGAAAAAGGAGTAAGGAGTATTAGAACCCAGCGTGCTGACACCTTTGATATATGTGCAGTTCTTCTTTTCCGTACACTTCCTGCACTTCCATAAACTTCCAGCTAAGATCAGTCTCATCCACGATCATTTGGATGGTTGCTCTTTAGTCAATAATAGGATAAAGTGCTACACTTTCTTCGCCGTGGCGACATCGTCCGCGGAGTGGACGGCGATAGATGGTTTACCACTTCTCTGATCGCCTGAGAAGGACCTATGGCAAGTTTGAAATTTCCTTTGCATATCCTATAATCTTTTAAGTAAAGGAACTAAATCAAACTGCGAGCTCTTCATCTATCTTCTCCATACAGTGACTTACATCCGTCTACGGTTTCCTGAAACAAAAATCGATATCAATAGCTGTAATTAACAACATCATATAGAAAAAGATCAATTAATATTCATAATCAGTTTTATCCTGAAACCTTGCACATCCCACGCATCGCCATCTTTATTTTTTCCCTCGGACGCCCTTTCGTTTCCATCCGATACTTTTCTTGCCCAGCGTTCTCCCCTGTACTGCATAATACTGTATTCCTTAGCCAACCAAAATGTTCTAAACCTCTATCTTTCCTACCACCTTTCAGTCTCTATCCTAAACCTCTTCTCTCTATGCCCAGTATTACCTTTCATATTGTTTTTATTTCCGTAAACTTTACCTTTTACGTGAAGAAAAAACTGTCGCGGTGATTTCACTTTCATTCCGTATTGGATATTTTCCACGAAGTCAACCCTGAAATTACCAATTTTATCATCATTTCCATCTCCCTCCATATCCACATCATAAAATCCATTTACATTCGCCAATAGCCATGCTTCAATGGCCGTATTTCCTTGCCGGGCAAAATCAAGCACCATATCAAGGTGTTTCTTATCTTTTCTTAATATTCCTACTTAACCTCCCCACCATTGCCTTCTGCTCTCCATGAAATCTCCTTTGCCGGACGTATTTATTGCTCTTATCTCACTATTACTTCATTCAGCAATGCCACTACCCCTTGTCATTCTATAATAAGAATAACAAATTAAAGCTTTCTATCTTTTAAACAGATTTCATTAGTTTCCAACCTATTTTGAGGCAACTACAATGTTGAAATAACATAAGATTACAAACAAGGAAGCAGTTCGTCAAAACGTTCGTGTGAAGTATGGCACTCTACGGATCGGAGAGATGGAATATTGGAAAAGTGGACCAACGAAGAACAGAATCTTATGAAAGATGGTGCTGGAGGAAAGTGATGAAGATTAAATGGACAGACAAAGTAAGTAATGAGGAAGTATATGGAAGAGTAGAAGAAGATAGGACCATATGGAGAACTCTTCGGCAAAAAAGAAATAGATGGATTGGACAAACATTAAGGCACAATGGATTGATTAGGAATATAGTATAATAGAGGAAAACTTAATCCCGTAAGGAAAGCCAAGAGACAAGTACGTTGGGCAAACTAAGATGGAAATTAAACATGGAACCTATCTGAGGGTGAGACAATTAACATTTAATTGGGAAGAATGGAGGGCTGCTGTAACCAATCTTAGGATTGAAATACTGATGATGATAATGGTAATTATATGTATATATATATGTATGAATTTATGTATATGTATATATATATATATTCATTCACATTGAAATAGAGATAAGGAAATGGGAAAGGAACACACATTTAGGACGAACACCGTCCTTTATGTGTGTTGCGATCTTATAAAGCACTTTGGCGCTTTATAAGATAGCAGACTTCAGTGTAAAAGTACATTTTCTCAATAGCTCAGGTGGTTAGAGCATCCGCCCGGCAAGTGGAGAGATCCGGTGTTCACGTCCCGGTCGAGGAAAATATTTTTACATTTATGATCTGCTCACATCCGCCATCCCCACCTCTCTTGTTTTCGTCCTTTATGTGTGTTTTCACTGATAAAAATCTTCAAACATGCTGACGTTTGGAAACCATTTAAATATAATAAAGATTATCTCACATGCCTTCAGTGGCATGTCCTCTAATAGAAGACTCCAAGAGAAACAAATACTCTTTAAGATTTAGTTCATAAACCAGACTGTGGGGCAAACGAATCAATGGATGAAAGTCTGCTTATGTTATTTTTTCCCCGCGCATTTTAAAAGCGTCGTCGTAACTCAAAATTTCCACCGTTAATACTCCGTAACTGATTAATACGTCAATCTGAAATGAAAAGGAGGGGAAAGGGGTAGAAAAAATACCAAGACAGAAATTACGCTTCGGTGACTCTCCAAAGATGTATAAGAAATAGAGAAAGAGGCGGTAAGAGGCGTTAATTGATGGCTTTCGAACGATGGCGAGGGAGAGAAGTGGTGCTCGACTGGGGGTGCGTGGGAGGGAAAATGAAGGCACCGGCGGGGGGCCGCAGAACAAATGAGGCGTCGGGTGCGGGGGAGTGAGAGTGGCAGGGGCGGGTAGCGTGGGGAACTGGCCCTGGGGAAGGGTCGGAAGGGGAGTGACGAGCATCAATTTTCGAGCCATTCATTAAAATCGTTGACGTTTTAATCAGAGACGCCGGAAGCCGAGGGGAAAATGAAGCACCTCGAGGGGCAGAGATGAGGAGAAGAGAGGGGATTGAGAGGGTGAAGGAACGAGGGAGGGAGGGAGGCATAATCGAGAAGTAAGGGTTGGAGGGTGGGGAGCATCTGCGAACCGACAATGGAGCCAAAAGGTAACAACACAAGCGCCGGAAAATCTGAATGTCCTTAAAAGAATGTAATTTTGTTTATTGGTGCGGTTACTCGTGTTAAGATAAAATCTTAACTCACGATAATTCGTGAAAGTAATTCCCTGGATTTATAGACAGGCGTGGAAGGAAACACGTTGTGAAATCAGTCGTTTCATTGCAATACTCATTTATATGTTTTTGGATGCCTAAATAACTCAAGTGGGCGTCCTCAGAGTTCAGTCAGGCCGCCAGCTCCATCCAGTCGTGTATTTCCACGTAGACTGGGCATCCTATCCACTGCTCACTTTCGCGGGAAGCTGACAGACACCCACTCTTCGGAACTCGCGTATTTTTTCAACGACGATTTACGCACAGGTAAAAAAATCGTTACATATTTTAACAGAAATTGTCCTCCTCGACAGTTGTCATCCTCTTGCGTTCAGGGTAAACTTTGAAATTTTTTCGCAAGTACTAATAGGTATTGCTCCTCATTTATTCGGTGACCAGCTAGACTAAGAAAATCGTACCTCTTGTCTTCTTTCTCTATTTTTGCGATTTTTCCAAACTGTCAATTAGGCTGTGACTGTTAATGGTATTTTATCCTTCCTATTCAAGTCTATGGGCTATAGCTTTTAAAACAAATTCAGTATTTCTCTCACAGGGTTCGGTTCGGTCCAGTTGACTTCGGCCGTGTTGACTCAAAAATTAAGTACGGGTTTCGGCCGCCTGCGTTTATACTTGCAGTAATGGGTATTTTTTAATTCAGACTACCCCGATTGATGAACTCATAGTCGCGTTCTCATCATTCCACCTCATCATAAACTTCAGCAATTTCATGAACACATAATCATAGCAGACTGATGGCTCTCCAATTCTTTGAGCATTAATACATTCTCGTTTCCCTGCAGACTTACCATATATATATATATATATATATATATATATATATATATATATATATATATATATATATATATATATATACTGGTTATGTATCATACATATGTACTGGTTATTGATCCACAGTGACCCCCCTCTTTATCCCTATCTGCTATGAAAAACGCGAAACACTCCTGGTTCTTAGCCTACTTCATGGTGTCGACAGCAGTGATGTCCAATACGCATTATCAATCAATTGGTATTTGATTGACCTGTAATATATCTGTTCCAATGTGTTACCATGTCTTCATTGGTTTCAATTGGTTCAAACAAACAAACACTTTGGGCGAGGTGCTCGAGATGACACCACTAATTCCCCCCCTGCTCCCCTGTAACCCCCTGCCACACACCTTTTTGGTGGCTCGCAGGGTATTTATGTAGATGTAGATTCCTCCGGAGTAAACTACGAAGGCCAGACAGAAGGGTCAGTCGCAAGGTCAACGGAGGCTCGCGAGTGACGCGCGCATCTGCACGCGGGCCACTAGGCTCTGAGCCGAGGCACGCGGCCGGCACGTGGACTGTTTACCTACTGCCTACAAGGTCACAATCATAGCTCATAGAAAATAGTTAAGTGCGCCACTTATAAAAAGTACTATGGGAGGTGTCGGGTGAACGAAAGTGGTCGAAACATACTCTTCATTCTTTTGTAAGTATTTCTGCAGTACAGTGTGATCCAATCAGGTCCTAATGAAATGGTAATACATTTGACTCATGCAAGAAAGAAATTCAATTTAAATATTTTTCTTGTTTTGATTTATGAAAAAATCAAAATTGACATTTTCATTCTGTAGACTGGAGGAAACCCAGATTTACACCCTTAATGTGACGCTGATGGCCTTTCAAATTTGTTGTACAGGTTCTCTCAATATAAGAAAATAGATTCCATGAAAATCTGAATATATTTTGATATAATATTGTCATCAATACCTCTTTATAACTATTACTATGTGACAGGAGGCGTACAAAATACGAACAACACTAGATGCGTACAACAATTAAAGGTTATTCATAATATATTTAAGTATTCTATGTACATACATAACTTGCCTGTTCCTTTTTTATTGCTCCTTTACGAGCAACATTCGAAACTTGTGACCTTCAAATTTTCCACCGTGTTTTAAAGCTGAATATTGATTGCTGTGTGGAGTGTTAATATTTTGTGATCTAGTCAAAAATTTTACAGGGACATCTAAATATGTGAAATAGTGAGAAGTTGGAATTGAGGAATTGTCCATTTTGCGGGATCAATAACTCAACTGAAAGGAACTACATTTGTATGTTGTTAGATGAATTGTTAAACCCAAATACGTGGCCAATATTCTGCCTTCATCATTTCCTTTCCCAATCAATCAATGTATTCTGCGTACTTTGAAAGTAGGTTTTCGACGCCACCCCTAAAGATTATTTATTACTAAGTTTTACGGAAACTTGATATTTCTTTCTTCATAACTTCCTAACCTATCTGCCTGCTTTCACGCTGTCTAAAACGTCCACTCTCTTCCTTCCTCTAATCGCTTTTCCAACTTCTGTCGCAACCTTCAAGCGCACCGCTGCCCTTCATATTCCATCCATCCTCTCCCGCTGCCTTCTTCCCCCCCGCAACGTCTTTTCTTCGCTTTCCTTATTTAAAAAATCAGCTTTTCTCTTCCTATCCGCCCAAGTCACTCACTCCACTCCTCTCCACCACATCCCACATCTCATAAATCTCTAATCAACGCTCATTCCCTTATCTTTCCTCTGCGCCTTTTCTCAGTCTACACGTCACCAATTTTCTCTTTTCTCTATATTCCTCTATTGCTGACGCAATTCTCCTCCTCATTTTCCCGTTGCTTTACCATTTTTCCTCTAAATTACTGTCTAAATAAATGAACTTCCTCATCTGCTGAAGAGTACTCCCTCACATATCGTCGTATAACTCAGCTTTACTATTTCTCGAGAAACCATTACTTCTGTTTCATTGTACCTCATCCCATACCTCGCGCATCTTTGTTGTAGAGCAGAAAGTAATGACTATAATCCTTTGGTAGTTTGACCCACCCAAGTTAATCATCTGCAAACCTTATTTAAGCAATCAACTTGACGCCAAAACTTTTGTTCCCAGCTCCAGTCCTTCAAAAGCTACCGTTAAATATTTTATCAGCATTACGTATATGTTGACCGGCAATGAGGGGAAACGTTGCCTCTCCTCCTGCAAATCCCTGCCCATCCCGATCCTGCCCTTATCCAGGCCGCCTGATTCGAGTGCACGTTTGGAATAAGTTGCCTATCCCTCCATTCCCTCCCCATATTACGAAAAATCTCCATTAACTTGGCCCACTCTACAAAGAGCAACGCCTTCCTAAAATTTTACGATGCACACAAACATATCATGATTATATTACTGGTGTACCTTTCTGCTAACGTGTTCCATACTTCAATGGCGTTACACGTTCTTCTTCCCATTTATAAGCAAAAACTGATTTTCCTCTAGGGAGTTGTTTGCACCTTTTTTCAACCTTCTATTGATGGTTCTTAGAAGATGGTTCATGTTGAAAAAATAATGTTCTCAAGTTCAGCTGGTTCTCCTCTTTCATTTTCAAAGAACCTCTTTCTTCCATTTTTCCTTAACATATCGTACAATGTCCAGCGAAGATTTTATCTACTGGGATTGCCATTTTTGTTTTCATCTCCTCTAGTTCTTTTTCTACGATGTCTCGCTATCTAGTATTCCTGAAGCCAGGCTGTACGCATCTACAACATTTGAATCCAGAATACCTCTACTATGACCATAGTTATCTCCGGTCGCTAACTATGGATTCTGTTGAAAAAATGTGAATAAAAGTACTGACTTTTAATAATAAAACCACTTTACTTTTCCACATAAACTTTTTAATTTTTACTACCTAGGTTTCGTTATAACATAACATCATCAGGTCTGATGATGTTATGTTATAACGAAACCTGTGTTGTAAAAATTGAAAAGTTTATGTGGAAAAGTAAAGTGGTTTTATTATTAAAAGTCAGTATGAAGATTTTCCACCAAGTTACGCCAGAAACTGTTTTATTTATTGTGAATAAAAGTAAAATTTTGCAAGAAAAATATTTTTTTAAACTCCCATGACGGTGAATGAAAAGAAAGTTGAGAATCAAAAAGGTTTCATAAATCCCCATTAACGAGCTTCGTATGAATTCAAAGCGAACCATTGGCAGCACATGTAATAATAATGTAAGATCACGGAGTACCAAAAAGATTTACTCGACGCGTGAATGAAAAGAAGAAAGCTTGAGAGAGGAAATAAGTTCAACAGATTCAGGCTTGAGGTCGTGGAAGTTCATCATAATGAAATAAGGACAATTTGCACTTTTCCATAGTTTATATAAACTGTGGAAAAGTGCAAATTGTCCTTATTTCATTAAGAGGAAATAAGATTAGATGAGAGGAAGGTGCTTCCTGGGTCCCCGATTCTGAAAATTGATGCAATAGAATAGCAACAAATAGAGACGGACCTAGGAGATAATTGGAGGTCTAGGCATGAAATGGGTTGTACCAGGGTTGCTATTCATATTTTCAGCCTAATAATGAAAAGACAGCAATTTATTGTTGAAAATAGCTTTATTGTTTTTCGAAGTATTCTCCATCGAACCAATTTTTGTAACACTTTTTCCACTATGATTGAGATACCTCCACAACATGGTTTAGCATCGCCAAAAGTGGAAGTAAGTTGATCTATGCACTCCTGCGTTGATTATCCGCGTCGAAAGTCGTAAAAAATCATAGCACGGAAGGGTTCATGAGTTTTTTCCATATTTTCGCTAAGACAAAATTTTCGATTCACTGTAAAAAAACACAAGTTATGATCAAAGGACAAAATGTTCTGAAGGAAGTTAACGTTAAAAACGTCAAACTTTCTGATGGAAACGTCAGATGGCGCCTAATCACTAAGTGTTGTCAAGGCTCAACATATAAATAGCAACCCTCGTAGCACCAAAAGAAGAAGCGATCATATAATACCTTCTCAGTTCTGAAAACAACATTGGATTGAAACGAGGGTTTTCCTAATAGATTATTTTCATTGTCTTTAACAATACACGTGCGTGCGAAATGTTCAAGGACATTGGCGGTGACCTTGGAGTGCAAATCTGTATAAGTACGCAAAATGGGTGAGTGAAGGAAGCAAGCGGGAATCCTGCAAAATTGAGAAATTTTCGGATAGATTCGCATACGTCCACTGATTTTCTTCAATCTCGAGAAGATTCAAGATCATTTTTCCCAATATTTCCAACAAAGAGATTTTCTTGAAGTCATTCCCTGAGCTCCCTTCCCCGAAGAAGCAAATCTCCAGGGGGGAGGGTCCCCTTCTTATCCTCTCTCCCACATGCCAATCCTTTTCTTCTCTTCCCTTATCCCTTCCCATCTAATTCTTCTCCTCCCTGAAGACCCACGATAAATTACGTCACGCAACAAATCGATTCCCTCATCGGCCCGTGGGGCGCTCCCTTTCTTCCCACCTGCCAACAAGCATCCTGCATTTCGCACATATCCTTTTTTTTCATGTACGACGCCCAGTTTCCACTTATGCCACGCCCGACTGGACCAAGTAACTGACGCTTCTCATAGAATACAGTTGCACTTCCTAGTCGATCTTTTTTTTACCGCCATGACACGTCTTGAATTCGTTTTTATAAACCTGCTTGCATTATACAAACATATGTTGCAACTACAAAACTTGATCGAAAAACGCAAAAAGTTTTAAGGTCTCACTTTACGGAAAGAAGAGAATATCGAAAGATACAAAGACTGATTCGATCTCATTCCGACAAAATTGCTTAATGAATTAATATTCCCGAGAATTCGACGCATAATGGTGGGGGAATTTCAACCCTTCGACCAAGTTGCTCCAAAGGCTCATTCTTAATCACGATCATTTTCATCTCAACGGCTTCTAGCGAACGCCTATTACATTGCTAATTGTTACGAGTGAAATTCATTTGTTTTGACGAATCTTACTACAAACGTTTTTTTCCATAGTTGATCATGCCGGGTACGAAGTAGGTTATAGTAACAACACTGACGTGACTAGGAAAGAGTCAAAAATTTTAACTGTTTTTGCTTGGTGATAACATGAGTTTTTGTTTTAACAATAAAATAAAATAATAAAAAGGCAAAGTTTAATTAAGGTTTGACAATTTTGCACATCTGAACACAAATGTAAAGCCTCTTAAGAAGGTGGGAAGTGTTGCAACGTGTAGCCAATGGCAACTTCCTTCAGGTTGTGTAAAAATTATCTGTTTCATTATATCATCCTAATAACAGCCAATCAAGCATTTTTAACAAAGTGATTCCTGAATCTCAATTCCACATAGGGAAGGAATTGTCTTAAAAGCCTCATTAAACGTGTTTCCCATGCCTTTGAGCGTGAAAATCGATGTGGAGTGATTCAAGCCGAAGTGGACACGCGACTATTTACACAGGACTCAGAATTCGTCCTTTTGTGGAAAAGCGTTCATCAACGACACTGTCCACTTACACGCCGCCTACTCAATCTCATCAATGTGTCAATGTAAAACACATTTTCCCATTACAACACGACATGGGCTGAAAGAGAAAGAACTGCTCTGATAGAGCTCTCTATTAGAAATAAATGCTTTGATAGAAAGGAAATATTAACATTTGTATTTTTGCACTTGTGAGAAAATTTCGTTTAAGTCTTGGAAATAAAATTTTCAGACAGCAAGTTTAAGATAAATTTTTCATAAATTTGTAACTATGAAACACTTTAATTTTCAATCAAATAGAAGAAGAAGTTCCTACCAAATTGCATTGTTTATGAAAGTACAGTTCATTACGCCCAAAAATATATGAACAGCTTGGTGTTTCCTATCTCGATGTTAGCACTCTATAGCATACTAGCCGTAAAAAAACGAAAGCAAAGTTGGCTATATCTCACTCTGGAGAGTCCACAGCCAATCAATGAAGTTACTTTGAAAACAAATTAGGTTACGAAAAATAAAATAAAGAAAAATAAAAAAAAGACGCTCAGATAATGGACTGTTATTGGTATAAAAATATTTTTCCTTGGACTAATTGAATTTGTCATCTTAATGGAGCATCTTGGAGTGGTAAATGGACTCTTGACTACATTTTTTACCTTAAAGCATTCGCCAAACCAGAAGCATAAGTGGAATCAAGGGTGTTTTACATTTTCCCGCCATCTTGTATATAAAGGCAACGCCAAAACCGACCCAGCGCACATTAAATTTACGAGTGGTTACAAAGATACGCAAATATAAACAAAGATGACTCGACATCCTTAGATACTAAAAGATTGAAAAACGTTATCATACATAATAAATTTATAACATTCTCCAGTTTTACATTACGCTTTTAATAAATACGTGTCCCCAACGGTCACACCAACAAAATAGATCCGAACCGAGTTGAGTAGCGGCTTAGACCAAACGAAATGATAACACACATTAAATTCTAATTTTTCCTGGTCTCATGATGACGGACGAACCGTCAAAACGTCAAAAATAAGTATTTGAGTGTTATTTCTATGATTTTGGGTGTAAACTGATTTAATCAAAGATTATAGGATGATAGACGTAGATTGGACGATTTTGAAATGTGAGTGTGAAGAAGGATGGAGAATGCGAAATGGACAGAAAGGAAAACAAATGACGCAGTGCTAGGTATGGTGGGTAGGTAAGGAGAGGGAATTGTTGTAGATTAGGATGTTGGGTTGTGTTTTGTTAGGAGAATCAAAATATTTATATGGTGGTTGTGTTCATCCAAAACCTACTTTGGGTAACCATCCAAAACTACCGGCAATAACCTAGTAATATTAAAGGGGTAAAGACCGCGTGGTTCGGATCCCGGGCAAGCCTCTCTGGGCGCCCTCAACCCCACCCAAACTGTGTGATTTTTAGGGTACCAGATCTTCCTGGGCAACCATTACCGGCACAGGGAAAGGAGCTGGCCCCGCTACCCTGATGTGTGAATTTCACAAGCCGTCAGGCTTAGGAATGGGTGAACTCAATTATCACGTGACGAACCGAACTTTGGGTTGAATACTGCGTTTGTAATTCACACGAAGGAGATAAATGGCGTTAGCCAACAAAAATATAGGAAATCACGTAAAAATAACAATCACATATGTTCCAAAATTTTCGGTGGTGAGACCACCTTCCATAAACCAAAAGGAAATGATAATACCCATTGCTGCTTTTTTACATCCGGATGTGTGGGACCGTTTTGAGAGAATAAAAGTTTATAAATTTTGTCTCTTTAATATGCATACCTTGATAGTCATTGATATTGCGACCGTGATATCAAGTATGACCTGGTACTTTCCAGGATTATAGGTTATATAAAGCTTTCTCGGGTCTTCCAGTGAGTCAGCAAGGTCGGCCAACATGGAACCCCTGACCTGACCTGATAGAGCCGAGAAAACTTCACAAAACGATATATCTGGGTAGTTTTAACCGACTGAGAAAGGCATCAATACCTAAATGTAAACATATTGATAACCCATTTGATAATAATTGAAATATGTAATGAAAAAATAACCAACTTCAATCAAATTAGTGGCAGTGTTGTTTTGTTGATTATTTTGAATTAGATTTCCATGAAACTAATGAGAGCGGAAACGGCAGGGTTGTGCCGCTTTCGCGTATAGTTATGCATTTCATTTATATGTGAATGTGAGTACTTGTCCGCAATTAACAAATGAACTATGACCACGAGGCAGTAATCAATACATAAGAGTAGCTAAAGTCAATTATTTTATAGACTATAATTGAATTGTCACCCATGAATATCACACATTTTGAAATAGATACTGCAGATGAGAAAAAAGTCACCTACTGTTCGAAGTTTCACAAAACCATTTTGTAAGTGACTGTAGATACCGAGGAGGCAAACTTAAATTTCCAGCACTTTCATAAATATTACAGTTGAAATAAAATAACCTGTATCCTTTTTCCTAGAAGTATGCCAGTTCATTTAAAGTGGGAACTACGTCATAAATGTTACATCCACGTCAATCAAGGAGTCTAATTTGTTAATGGAAAATTATCTTGAACTAGAAAACTCAAGGTTGAGGAATGGTGCCTGAAATGTGTCATATGTTCGCTTTAGATAAAAAATAGACATGGAAATTTAAGTCTCATCCCTATTGGGGGGAGAAACAATCTATTATCTATTTAATATGAATTTCCAATCGAGGATTCATTCCACCACAAACAGCAACGACCTACATTTGAAATTTAATTTCGTTGAATCCGAGGATTAAAAGCGCAAAAGACACGGCAAGCAAAAAATGAAAAGAAAACGTAAGTCGGATCAATACGTGGGATTGTCACATCGGGCACAAGAGTTTAGGGCCGCCGTCTCAACGAAACTCACACACTTGCAAAAGTCGAATCAAAGACGCCCAACTTGCTCCGAAATACAGAACAAATCTTTCAAGCGTATTGAATAGGGCGGCAGCTCAGTAATGCGTTGATGTTTAAACTGGAGTATAAAACATTTCAATAAGTCTTTTTATTTTTCATTAACTTCCGAGGAAGCTGACAGAGAATTATACGAAATCATTCGTACATTATTGAAATGGGCGCAACTAATTTGGTGACATCAAATGTACTGAGTACTGAAAGTAGGACGAGGGAATAACCTCTCCCCGCCTAGAAAATGTGCGCATAGGAAAGAACGAGAGGGTGGGCGAGGGGTTGGGAGAGAGGAGGTGGGAGGGGGTGAAAAGAACCTCTTGCTCGGAGCGAAAATGACACTCGATATGGTGCGGCAGGGAGCAATAGGGGGGGTCAAGGGTGGGGGTGGGATTCCGTCCGTTAAGAGGAGGAGGGCCCCTTCGGGAGAGACATTGTCATCGGCCCCCTCGCCCTATGAAGAGCCGGTTGGACCCCTGTTCATCCGCTGGCCCTCCTCCTCGAGGAATCAGGGTAAAATTTTAAGGCCTCCCGAAGAAGCGGGTAATCAAGTAAGATTACAACGAGGCGAGATAAAGGGGGTAGAATGTAGCTTTAAGAGGCCTTTTCAGGCGAGAGGATGAGGGTGGATTCGGGGTGGCAGAGATAAAGACGCGGACGAGGAGGGGTGCTCCATTGGCTCTTCTCGGGGGTGGGCGCGATCGGGCGCTAATCGAATGCGATACGCTGCGGAACCCGAAAGAGGGTGGAAGGGGGTGTTGCTAAGGCACGGATGGGGGCGAGGGGGAGGAGAAAGGTTCGAGAAGGATGAGCTTAAGAGCGAAGAGGAATTTCGGAGATGATCAAATGAGCAAGTGCCGGATGGTTTGGATCGGCATTGCAAGGTAAGGGACGGAGTTCAAAACTCTCTTTTACAAAAAATTGAAAAGGCACTGTCTTCCAACTGCACCCTCCTTTTCCTCACCCGTCATCGCCGTTTGGAATCTCTGAACATTACGCCAGGCCGCCCTAGAGCACTCGCCTGCTCCGCCCCATTCCTGTTTCAAATGAAAAACTATCGCAAGTCAACAGTGAGGTTTTTCTCGGTATTTAAAAAACTTCAAAGCTGCAGTGAAATGCGTGAGGCACAAGAAGACATTTAGGTATTTCTTTTAAGTATCATATATAGCTATTTTACTACTAATAACTATTGCATTGCCTCACTAAGTTTTTAAGGAAGCGCCATGCCACTTTTTCCAGCTTATTGCTCAAAAAATGCGATGAGGAAAATTTACTATAAAAATCAATTCTTTTTAAACCGTTAAACCAAAATTTCAGCTGTATAAATGTTCAGAAATATGTATTTAATTATACAAATACTTGAATGTTGTATTAATTTAACACTTTAAGAAAGTCCATCTTTTTATAATGAAATATTATACATTTTTAATATCATAGCACATGTTTTATTTATACACATCCCGTGTTTTGACATTCAATTTCATCATCAGGTCAATTTCAATTCAACTTCATCACGTGATGGGGACGCCGGGTGTCGAAACACGGGTTGTGTGTGAATAAAATATTGTTTAATTACTAAATCTTAGTTTTTTATCATAAAATGAATCGAGTCCATTAATTTGCGTCTCAAATAACAAATGATATGCGGTGATCATTGCCCAATGAATATGAAACATTTTTTTTAAAAAGCTACAAAATATTTATAAAACAATTTCACCGTAAGATAGTGATCATTTAAAAGTTTATTCTTTCTTTCATCCCTTCTCTATATGTTTTTCTACTTGGACCTGGAGTGCACGCATATGGAGCACGTGTATGTTTTGACTCACTAAAAGCCGACATTCCCTCAATGCTCTTTTTTGCCAATTTTTATCCAACGTTGTAGCTGGCATTCATGGTTTTTGGCTCCGAGTGCTAATATTTGACAAAAATTGGGAGAAAATGTCAGTGCTATCACGCAAGGAGCGAATGGAAATTCGTAAACTTTTTATGAGTTGACGGACATTTTACACATAATAGCGACTAATTCCTTTATGGTGACTTACATCGTCCAATGATGCCAAAAAATCTATTTCGTTTGCATAATCAACGATAATGTCGCAACGCATGCAATATCTTCCAACATTGGGGATGATTCTTTCCAAAACCTTATTAGAGTTTATAGAAACGTGAACCAAACAGTAGGTTATAGTATCAAGATAGTCTGAACATGATGGCCAACGTAAAGTCACTAATCAGCAAATAAATGAAGATGACAATTAATCCAAAGAGAATTGGGAGAAATTATGTTATATGAATACCGCTATCACTGACATTTAAACATCGAAATTATGTGCATTTCAGGCACACACATGCATTTGGACTAACATACAGATGGGACAAGAATGGGACACTGGCCACAAGGGAAGTAAGTTCATTAAATCCATGTAGGCTTGCGAAATATTCTAGTCCTCTCCATTTCTGCCAGAAACTGTGAAGTATACGAAACCTAGTAACTGAATTAACATTTCCGTTTCCTCATGAATATTTATTGTTCTTATTTAAAATCTAAAGGCATGCGCGATGCCATTGCAGTGATGAGATCATTAATCGAAAGGAATATAGAATACAACCAGGACGTATTTGCCTGTTTCGTAGATTTCGAAAAAGCGTTTCATAGAGTGAATTGGGAAAAACTAATGAGCATATTGCAGGAAATAGGAATAGGTTGGAGGTACAGGAGACTGATCCGCAACCTGTACATGTCTCAGGCTGCTCAGATGCGGGTGGAGAACGGAGAGTCCGGATGGGTAGCGTTAGAAAGAGGGGTAAGGCAGGGTTGCCCATTATCACCGGTACTGTTCAACGTATATGTGGAGGAAATGAGTAAAGAGTCATGGGAAGACCTGGAGGTAGGAATGAAAGTCGGAGGGGAATTCGTAAAAACGGTTAGGTTCGCTGATAACCAAGCATTAGTTTGTCAGTCAGCAAATTGGAGTGAATTGGAAATTCAGTGCGATAGATATGGGATGAGAATCAATATTAATAAAACAAAGGTTATGCGATTTTCCAGAAAGAAAAAGGCTAAGCTAAATATTAAAATAGGCGGGGAAAAAATAGAGCAGGTAGAACAGTTTACATATCTCGGAAGTGTTTTGGACCAATACGGTCAAAGTGGTAGAGACGTAAGGAGAAGAATTGCGCTAGGCAAGGAGGCTTTCACAAGTAGGAGGGAGTTGATGACAGGGATGTTGAGTAAAGATGCTAAGAAAAGAATCTCATCTAAAAAAACTTTAGGAGCGTAGTTATGGACGACGCGGATACGTGGTCACTGAAGCAGGATAGTACAAGTAGATTCGAGGATTTTGAAATGTGGGTGTGGAGAAGAATGGAGAAGGTGAAATGGACCGAAAGGAAAACAAATGAGGAAATACTAGAAATGGTGGGTGAGGAGAGGGGTTTGTTGAGAGAAATCCTATGGAGGCAGAAAAAATGGATGAAGGGAGTGTTGATCTGCAGTGGGATTGTGAAGATTGTAACAGAGGGGAGTATGTTAGGAAAGTAAAAAAGGGTAGGAACAGGATACGGATGTTGGACGGGATGAAGGGAGGAAGCAGTTACACCGAGATGAAGAGGGACTTAATGTGGAGTAGATTACTGGGTTGTTTTTTTAGAAGTCACAAAATATTTATTTGGTGATTGTGTCCATCCAAAACCTACTTTAATTGTTATCTTACCTAATAATTATAAATATATATAAATATACGTATATGTGTGTATGTATATGTGTCGCGGCAGTCAAGGGGTGAAGAAAGTGGTTCGAAACCCGAGCAAATCTCTTCCTCAAACGGCGTTGTGTCGTGCGCGTTGGCGGGAGAGGCAAGGCTTCCGCGGTCGTCATCTTAAGGAATACTTGCGAAAGCAATAACAGTAGTAGCACAGAAACCGAAGAAGAGTACCGCATTACCTAGAGAAGAAACTTTCTATGTTAGGACAGTGATAAGGGCAGGAAAACTAGGGAATATTAAAGAGGAGTGGGGAGTGTAAACATTGTTTATTTTATAGCTGCGCGAGGTGAGATTGAAGGATAGCAGGTATTGCTGGAGTGATAGTGATAAAGTAATTTACCACGGAGGGGACGAGAGCCAGCAAGTATTTGTTAAAATGCCAAAAAAAGGTATGTGAAATTAGGTGGTAGTAAATATTGAGAAAGTGTTTAGTAATTAATAGAAGAAGCATTCATTGGAAGAAATTAATTGTACGTATCTTTCCCGCGGCAGTTTACTTAGGATCACGTAGAATCAAACACGGAGGGAAAGAATTATGGAGTTATGCATGCCATGAAACATAAGGAACCAGCAATGGAAAGAATCGAATTTAGAGAGCTTCTACAAACCAATCCTCTGATTATAATAACCCGTGATGAGAAAGAAAGATAAACGACGAAGTTTTGCACATGATGGTGGAGGATGAGAGAAGTGGTATTGTGCGATTTAAAGTTGGCAGAAAGAGTCGGAGAAGGAGATATTGAGAGGTGATTGGAAATGAAAGGCCGTGATTTATGATCGGAGAGTAAGGCAAGTACGTTGGAGAGGAGAAACCAGAGAATAACTTTATTAGACGCCGTTATGATGGTCGTAAAAAGTAAGATGGAATGGACAAGAAGATATTCTAGAGCAAATGAGTCTAGGCGGCATAATACCTATGTGATATATGAATGAGGTGTGCATTAGAGATAATCCAGAATCCCACTTAAATGAGTCGATTTCCAAAGGTGATGCAAGTGCGAGCCGTGAATGTATCTCAGCGAAAGTCGATCACTATTGTCTTTCGAAAGGCATCACGCAAGTGTGCAGGCGGCGGATGACAACGGCTCGCCTCCGTAAGGTGAGTAAGGGCCTCCCGGGGTGGGGAAATCCCGGGCTTTGTATCGGAAGCGAAAGGGGCGTTGTTGACCGTGTTGGCAGAAAAATCGCCGGCCAGACCGCACTCCGTCCAATCGCTATTGCCCAACAATGACGACGTTCGCCGGCGAACTTTTTTCCAATATTTCCAGGATAATGAAAGAATTGACGAGGAAAAGAGTGAAATCACAACCGTCGCACGTCGCGCCTCGGGATGAATAATGGATTGAAGGGACGACGACGGACGGGAACTCCTCTTCTTCCAAAATTAGCGTAATCTCCGAGAATTTATTCGAGCAGTTTCCGGCAGTTTTCAAGGATTTGTGGCGGTGGATAATCTGCGAGGAGAATCAATGAAGCGAGTAATGACCTAGTTGGAGGCAATAAATTCATTCCTTCACCCACCCTGATTCTTTGCACCCCGCCGGCCGGCCGCTCACCTCCCCTCCTCCCATCTCCCCGCAATCCGCCCCTCCTCCCCCCACGCGAAAATATCCTCTCCCTCTATCCACGCCCCCCGCCTCGCCCTTACACGCCCTCTCGCTGTTTCCGAAGGCTAAGACTGGATTTCAATTTTAAACCGCATTGATTAAGTGTCAGTGGTGGAGGAGGAAGTTGTGCGGGGCGGCGGGAGACAGACAGCGAGTGGTCTTGGGGGGGCGGGGGTGCTAGGCGAAAGGGGGTGGGAGGGGCGGGCGCCATTTTGCTGCCTCTTCCGGCTGTGTCAACACCGAACTGATGTCCATCCGCGAGGGCGAATGTTTGTGTGCCTGCATCAGAATATGATCTCGGAATGAGTGTTTGCCATTTGCGTGCGTGCGTGTGTAAGCGCCTGCCTCCCAAACTTTAAGGGAGCAAACCGCTCGATTTCCCGTGGGGCCTCCCAGCGGAAAACGTGCGCCGTGGAAGGCGTCGCCTACGTGGCTGGTGTCAGGAGGCCTGGGGCCAGGTGAAGTACGCATGGGCGGGGGTTTGTTGTTAATAAGTGAGTTTTTATCGATTCGACCTTTGATGGATCCACGGAAGGATTAACTATAATTAAAATTATTTCACTCTAAAAGTCTTCAGTTCCTAGGAGATATAATTACATAAACAAGTTTTTACGAGCTCATTATAAATCTGTATTTAACAGATGAACTATTACTACGAATCCGCGATAGTCCTTTTAAACTATGTTGTTGACTGATTTGCAAACCTAATCTAAAAAAATCGCCATTTTTCCAAAGATTCTTCAAAGGGCATCTTACCTTCATCTCTTCTTATGTCGTCGGCTATTGGTATCCCGTATCTGCTGTCCTCTACTTGTCGGTGTCCGTAGCGCGGCGTCCAATTTGAGTTGGTTTAAAGTGGGAGGAGTGGAGGAATTAACGAGTGCAGTTTTGTGAAATATTGGCTGATGGAATTTCCTAGATCAAATCCGTTGTTGCATTATAAGAATATTAAGCGACGAATGATATGTATATGAAGGGTAAACCTTGTTTAACTCAAAGGTTTTGCTTTGCAAATGACTATTCACTACAGCGAGGGAGTGAGAAAAAGCGAATCATGCCGGCCGGCCGAAAACATTTATTGCTTTTAAGAGACCCCAGAATTATGCCGGAGAACCAATTACCACTCGGGCTAAGCCAACACCCCCAAATCGTGTGCATTTTGGATACGGCTCAGAGGATGAACGGTATAAGTAAAAAGAGACGTTTCAGGCGTGATATGGTGGAATATCATGATTAATTACAATTGGCAATTTTCCATAAAATAATATTTATTTTGTGGAAAATTGCCAATTTTGATAAAACGGTGTAAGATTCGCCATAACATTATTTTACTTGCGGATCATATGCAGCCATTTAAAAGAAGTTTGTCAACATTAGAAATGTACGAGTATGGTGTTAAAGTTATTAGTAGAAATACAAAAGTAATGAGAATGAATTACATAGAGTATAAATGCAACGATAAATGGAACAAGGGTTGAAAAGTACTACTATCTTGGAAGTGCGATTGCTGAAAACATGAATAAACACACAGATTATTGTAACACTTATCGTAGTATAGCCGTATATTTTCTTATATTTTTTTCTGAAGTATGAAATATATAGTTTAAAGTAATAACTGAATTAGCGATGAATCACTGAGCATTTTATTATTCTTTCCTAAAATCTTGGAAATACTTACATGGGAAAAAAATTCTTCATCCTAGCATAGTTATGAACGTCCCATATCATCAAAATCCTTGAACAGGCAAGTAGTTTGGCGCCAAATACTACAGTCTCCATCTCTCAGATATTTTGGATGTTATGAATGTGGCATTGCGGTGTGAACACTTGTTTTGAGTCGAGGGTTCAATCGACGATCGATTTTACAAAGGAAACCCTCCGATTAGTCATGGCGATCACGTGCGTTCACATCTGAATTCCTCCCTCCGATGGTCACGTCTCTCTCCTACGCCATCCACCCAAACACGTCACTCGACGTCCTGCACTGAGTTTCTTCTGAATCCCTCCCACCTTAACTTAACCGCAAATTACTCTCCCCTTCGTTTATTAACATTACCTCCAGAACGAAAGCTGTGCGATTGGAAGTAGGGTCGATCTTGCATGTGCAAGCAAGCATTTTTGCTCTCTTGATAAAAACTTCCTTTCCCTCCACCCACCTCAACCCCTCCCCTGAAAAATACACAGACTAGATTCCCTTAATCTCTGGCCACACAGCATCCCGTCACTAAACACATTTCCTCCTTTGATTCCTCCTGTTTCCTCGCCATGACTTCCTCCACCTATTCTCAGAAATCAATATCTTTGACATCAATATAAACGTATCTCGCGCTCATTGAAACTAATATTTTATCTCAAATTCATTATCAATCATTTACTTCAATCATATTTAAAGTACCTTAATCATCCACGTGTCAAATGCATTTTTCTTCAATTAGGAAACATTATTCAACCAGTACTCTCCTTCTTCGTGGCTCCGAGCAGTATTCATAGTAGACCACTTAGTACCACAAAGTACACCACTTAGCTCAGATTTATTGAGTCACGTCGTAAGCATTCAGCTGGTAAGGAGTGCATGTAAATAATAATTCCCACTCCTGCGAATACTTCTCTAAATAGCTATCCGGAGAAACGGTTGTCATTCGCATTGGAGAAACTTAGTTTTGATATTGCTAGAAAATTTTCATCGCACATTTGCTGGAAGGATGAAAACGTCAATGAATTATTTTTACATCACGTTCCTGTCGCAGAGAAAAATAATAATATTGCACACTTTTCCCGATAGCTGGCCCCGATGAAAAAATAAATGAACAATATAATCTTCAGGTTTACGCAAGGTAAATATTCACGCCCAGTAGGCTCTTGGAAGAGTAAGAGAGCGAAAAAATACATACATTCAAGACTGACGGCTTGGCTGAGTAACAAAAACAAGGCGGGTCAAAAAAAACCGCCACTCACTTGCCATGAACTCGCAGCAAAACCCCCGTGGAGAAAGAGAGAAAGACTTGAAAAAGGAATTTCGCTGCGGAGAAGGAAAACATTGTATTACGGCAGGGGTGGCGGCCGGCGAAGGGACCGGGGGGGTGTCCGCCCCTCTCTCCTGCCACTCGTACCGATCTGCGCGCAGGGGAGACGAAGAATGCAAAGAATTCGTCTGAAAAGACACGCGCCGGGCAGTCCACTATTCCTTTGTGTGCCTCCCTTCTTTTGACTCTGCCCTTGGACCACGCCCCTCTCTCTCTCTCTCACTGTATCTCCCACTTCGCGGCAAGCAGGGCCGGTGGCACTTGCGAGGGGCATCCGCCAGGGGGGGGGGCAAGATCCCCCCGAATCCACGTCGAGTTCTCTCTGGGGCAGAGATGAGTTGAAGGGGAAAGCGGCCACGTTGTTAGGGCCGCGAGGGCGAGCCTCGCTCCGGACAAAGCCCCTTGCTCTCGAAAAGGTGGCGCTCTCCACCTTCGAACCCCTCTTCACACTCACTCCAGGCCTCCCACCTAGCGGTCGAAACTTCCTTTTGAATTTCTCGCAAACAAGCGAAGCTCTACGGCCCGTCGCTTACATCTATTTTATGAGATCGTAAGTTCTCAACAAAATTTCACCGGGTGTGTACCAGAACGAAAAACAAAATGTTTCCAATAAAGGTGGTTAAGTCCTCCGGGTGGAATTTTGCATCGCTATAACTGACATGACTGGACATTTTAGTTAATACAATGTCATTAATGTGAATGAGATGGCGGAAATGCATTGCCGTGCTTACGAACCACCTCCAGTGAAAAGTAATGTGTGCACCCATCCAAAACATGGCTAAATGGTAGGATTATAGTCCAAATTTTGATACGACTTAATCCCACGAGACTGGGAAAATAGGCTGGCTATTAAAATGCCTCACAGCGCAGGAAATTATTCACAGGGATTGCAAAACACCAGGAATTTCAAATCAAAATTTAAGTTTTTCTGAATTTTTAGCTATAATAAATATGTAAAATAATTCAAATAATTTAGGTAATAATGGTTACGGGTACATTCACGGGAACAGCATCAACGTTTTCGCCCAGGAGGGGCGAGGCGGTAGTAGCAAGGAGGACATGAACTGTGATTAAACGAGATAAAGGAAAAATTCTGGGTTTCTGGGAATGAAAAATAAAACGCACTCCCCATTTTTGCGGTCACGTATAGTTATCCTCATAATTGCACCGAAAGTCTATCTGTTCTACAGTCGATATCACTATCTTATTTTCCTGATCTTCCCTAGAGCCGTACAGTGGGTCTGAAAACAAATTTTTAACATCACCACTGAAGAGACATCCTTCCAATTTATGCAACCTTCTCTCTAAGAGTGATTCCGAGTCGTACTACTCCAATATTTCGGATACGCTACTGAGTTCATCATGGTAACGTTTTACAAATCTAGCTTCCTTACGCTGAACGCGATCCAATCCGGCAATTAATCCAAGTTTATAAAGATCCGATTTACTAGCAGCATATTCTAAATGAGGTCTAACAAGCGAAAGATAATATTTCTCTTTAATTTTCTCGCCAAAAAGTCCTCAATACTTTTCTTATAAATTTAAGTTTTATACAACTTGCCCTGTTATATGTCATATTTCCTGTTTTTATGTCATTGAGGAGAATTGTACATTATTTTCTAGTTCTTCAATAAAACTTTCATTGGAAATAAATATATGCTTGGTTCTGGTCCATCGAAATACTGTTAGCATCTTTTCTAAATCCAAAATTTGATACAATGATTTATCCCTTACTTTTCTCATTGGAAAGAGAGCCCTTCATGTCAGCATTCCTGACTGAACAGGAAGAAGGAAGATTGCCTCGCCACAAAGAGTCCTCTTACGGACTGTCCGTCCCACCTATGGGCTGTCCTTTAAATATACTCGTATATGGCCGTTATTCAAAGCTGTATGTCAGCTCACCGATCATTGGTATAAGCTCATGGGGAATTGTGGATGGTGATTCACGATGTAGCGATTCTTGCTAGTTTGGGATTGCTAGTTTTTGCTAATGCTTTTCATTTTTCTAAAGTTTCGCAAATTAAATTTTGCCGAATTATTTTTGTTTTTTGTTACTTATTTTCTTAAGATAAAATACTATTACTTTTTATCGATCGGTTGTAGTGACATAAAAGCGGAAAATTAAAAAAATTAATAAAGTTGGAGAGAGCCTTGAGGAAATTCAAATTTTTGATAGAGGTCAACGAGTCACCTGAAGGAAGATTTGATAGCAAGGCGTGTTAGAAGTAAAATATCACGTACCCGCGACTTATCATACAAGATGCACATGCACGAGGCATTTGCACATTGACGAGCAAAAGGATTTCTCAAATAAATCCACTCTAACCCATTACTGCTTTCTCTTTGGAATAAACCTTAATGCCCACAGTTATGTATTCTCGACGTGGAAGGAAGAATCATTAATGAGTAGGTGTAATAGGAAGAAAAGATAAAAGCCTGGATGCTTTTCTAATGAGGTTTTGACATCCTTATGCTTTCCATTAATAACCGTCAATCAATACTTTGCACGACGGATATGGGAATGAAACGCAAAGAGTTGTAAATGCGGGTGGCGTAGAACCTCAGGATATTATTTGTATCACTAGAAATAGCATCAGCAGAGAATACAGGCATTATAATATTGGAGCTGGAAATGAGATACCCGTTATGAATCAAAGAACTTCTAGTCCTCCATAGGAACGAGATACATGTGACCATTTACAATGTTGCAAAATTGAGCACATATCCCCTTAGTTCTAATTTTTGCTGAATGATTTTTCTCCTCCAATTTACAAATGGAGAGAGAACGGTTGCAGCGTGAACGTGCCTTGGAATTCCGTCATGAAAAAACTTTCATGAATCTAGAGATGCCAAAGGATTGCACCATTGTTATTCTAGTGTCAATGTTCTCATGTATTAAATGGACAATTAATAAAAGAATATCAAATTAGGATATTAAATTATATCGATTCAAACTTGTAAAGAATCAACTTGAGGAATAAGATAAACGCTGTACAATCAAAAAAATATTTTTTAACATGGTGCTAGTAAGGGTTTCGTGGGTGACATATTCAGGTTAATATTTGCGTACTGGCATGACCGTATTTATACTTTTTTGTGAATTGTACAAAGTTTATCTTATTCATGGAATAATAACTATTAGTTTTTCGTTGGCTTAAAACACCAGGAGAAGGAAACCTTAAGAAAAGCACCGAATTTAAAGTAGAATGTGTGATGTGTTTGGTGTATCATTTTCGCCTTAGAATGCACAGGTCGTTAAAAAACGTGTTGCGTTGAAGCCGTTGAATGATTTCGAAAATCCGTGGAATCAGGAGATCTTTAAACGAATCAAAATGTTATACTGGCGTAAAATTATCACTTGTAATCAATTTAAAAAATATACCAACTACTCAGCAGATCTTCTCAATAATGGCGCATTACGTGCAATACAACTACATCGTCAATTTGGTGCGTAATTCATGCTAATAAGGGAGCTAAGCACATTAGCAGGCAATGGCAATGGTTCTAGACTAGTTATAGACGACTCGGATGAAAATTTACTCCCATCTAAATTAATATCCGTAGTTAAAAAAATGAAAGAACCTTATTGCCACAAAGTATTTACGCTCAATAGCAACCAGTTACATTTCGTTCCGTTAGCCTACAATTTCCAGTTAGTTTGGCCTCTGCCAAGGCCAAGAGGGCCCACCGTGAGTTGATCCATCCTGCTAATACGCACGCAGTGGAGTACTCTCAGAAGATATACGCCTGACGCTCTGCACGCGACCAGATTAACCCTATCGTCTTTTTGGAAGACCTTGTTCGTAGGGTTTGTTTTCACGACACTAATCTGCAAACTAAAGGTAAAAAAAACTTGGCAACTGTTGTGGAAATGGAGAAAAATTGAATTACCTTGGTGGTGGCGGCATCGACTTCCTCCCCGACCACGGCCACCCCCCTCTTTCCCTCCCTTTCCCTCTCTCTCTCCCTTATTTCTCTCCGCTCCGTCGCGGGCATTGTCTTTGAAATCTCATCCCTTCCCATCCGACCGGAAATAAGCCACTGGCGATAATGGCTGCGAGAGGAGGATTCCCATTTGCCATATGCGCTTGCTGTGTTGTGCCGAGGAATTCGTGCGGCTTGAAAACGACAGGAGAAGAGAAGGAGGGAAGCGAGGGGGGGAGAAGGAACGAGCGCGCGCGCCGAAACGTTCCCAAACCAGAATCGTGACAAATGTCAGCTGAAGGAACATACGAGTATGTGTTCAGGCTGGAAAGACACTCTTGATTAATTGTGGGAATACGATAAAAATCATGATATCGACAGCTTTCCCTTTCATGAATGTAACTCCCGAAATGATGGCATATGGGAAAATTTGTGATATGTGATACACGTACTTCGGGGTGGTTACGACATGAATGAAATATTGGGCGCGCTTTCAAGCCAAAAACGAAGCATTTTTATCCTTCCATGGTATATTATGAGACGAGAAACTGAAAAAAACGTAAAGTCGCAGCCGTGTGACATGGATGGAAATAATGGAACAGGAAAGGAAATACTCTCCAAGGCACGTACATTCCGACATCAGGCTGCGACGGTTGTTAACTTCAAGAGGAGACTGAAGACGCGGTGGAAAGTGAGATGGTGAAGTCGTTATCATCATTATTTCAGTACAAATAATGGCGCGACCAGATTAAGAAAAAATTAGGAGAGTGATTTAGGCGTGTAGAGAGACCGAGAAAAAGGTCCGTCGGTATTGGCTCCCCCTTCTGTTCCCTGCTTGTCTGTGTTCAAAGCCGGAGATATGGATGACGGATTTAGCAAGGGTGGCGAGATATAGCAAAGGGCCGTGCAAAGGGAGAGATTAAATTGTCGTGCGGCGAAGAGAGAAGCAAAGGAGCCGATCTAGACCAAATGAAGAGTTGTACCAAGCATGAAGAAAGAAAATATTGCAGAGAAAAGGCTGAAGGTTCCTCAGAGAATTGAGTGATACACAGCCACACACACACACAAACACACACACACATATATTATATATATATATATTCATTCAAACATAGAAATAGGTATAAGGAAAGGGGATGGGAAAACACATAAAAGGCGAACACAGGGCATGTGGGGAAGGCGGTTATATATATATAGAAATAGGTATAAGGAAAGGGGATAGGAAAACACATAAAGGGCGAACACAGGACATGTGGGGAAGGTGGTTTTTGAGAATATCACGAAAGTAAAAATATTTCCTTAACAGGGATTTGAACCACGGACCTTCCACTTTCCGGGCGGATGCTCTACCAGTTGAGCTAATAAGGAAACCTGATTTACATTGAGATCTGCAATCTTATAAAGCGCCAAAGTGCTCCAATAGGTGTTGCCCGAGAGATGGCGTAATGGAGCTTTTATGTGTTTTCCTATCCCCTTTCCTTATACCTATTTCTATGTTTGAATGAATATTTGTGCGTCGTATGGCGGGATTTTCAAGTTTGAATATATATATATATATTATATTATTATTAGGTAATCTACCGGTTAAGGTAAGTTTTTGTATGGACGCAACTATCAAATAAACATTTTGTGACTCCCTACCTAGAAAATTAATCTATATCAGGTCCCTCTTCATCTCGGTGTACTTCTTTCCTCCCTTCATCCCGTCCAACATCCCTATCCTGTTCCTACCCTTACCTCGCTTGCCCAACATTCTCCCCTCTCTTACTCTCTTCAACATTCCACTACCGCTCAATACTCCTTTCATCCATTTTTCCTGCCTCCATAGGATTTCTCTCAACAAACCCCTCTCCTCACCCACCATTTCTAGTATTTCCTCATTTGTTTTCCTTTCGGTCCATTTCACCTTCTCCATTCTTCTCCACACCCACATTTCAAAATCCTCGAATCTACTTGTACTATCCTGCTTCAGTGACCACGTATCCGCGTCGTCCATAACTACGCTCCTAAAGTTTTTTTAGATGAGATTCTTTTCTTAGCATCTTTACTCAACATCCCTGTCATCAACTCCCTCCTACTTGTGAAAGCCTCCTTACCTAGCGCAATTCTTCTCCTTACGTCCCTACCACTTTGACCGTATTGGTCCAAAACACTTCCGAGATATGTAAACTGTTCTACCTGCTCTATTTTTCCCCGCCTATTTTAATATTTAGCTTAGCCTTTTTCTTTCTGGAAAATCGCATAACCTTTGTTTTATTAATATTGATTCTCATCCCATATTTATCGCACTGAACCTCCAATTCACTCAACAATGCTGGCAACCCCTAGGCTGACTGAGCAACTAATGCTTGGTCATCAGCAAACCTTACCGATTTTACGAATTCCCCTCCGACTTTCATTCCTATCTCCAGTTCTTCCCATGCCTCTTTAATCATCTCCTCTACGTATACGTTGAACAGTACCGGTGACAATGGGCAACCCTGCCTTAAACCTCTTCCTAACACTGCCCATCCGGACTCTCCGTTCCCCACTCGCACCTGAGCAGTCTGAGACATGTACAGGTTGCGGATCAGTCTCCTGTCCCTCCATTCCATTCCTTTTTTCTGCAATACACGCATTAATTTTTCCCAATTCACTCTATCAAACGCTTTTTCGAAATCTACAAAACAGGCAAAAACGTCCTGATTGTATTCTATATTCCTCTCGACTAGTGATTACTAATTACTGCAATGGCATCACGCGTACCTCTTCCTTTCCTGAACCCAAACTGATCATCCCCTAAGTAATCATTGCCTTACTCTCTATCCTTTTGTTGATGATCCTGAGAATAACTTTAGCTGCGTGGGATATCAAACTTATTGTTCTGTAATCCTCACATGACGAAGCCTTTGCCTTTTTTGGAATAGGAACTAACACCGATCTCAAAAAATCTTCCGGCCAGATTCCTTCCTCATAGATACTACGAATCAGTCCATATACGGCCTTCTTCCCACCTTTCCCTAACCATTTCAACATTTCTACAGGAATATTGTCCACCCCCACAGCCTCATTTGCTTTCATCTCCTTTAATGCCCTTTCTATTTCATCGTCGAGTATGCCTGGACCTAAGCTATCTTCTTCTACGTCTTGTTCCTTTTCTATGTCTAACCTTGTCGGCCTAAGTTCTTTACCATACAGTGTTTCTATATATTCCTTCCATCTCTCTTGGATTTTTCCTGGTTCAACTATTATCTTACCCCATTTATCTTTAACTGTTAGCACAGATCTTGCCTTCTTACTTCCCGACAATAACTTAACCTTGCTGTATAGAGCACCAATTTCACCCTTCTTCTGTAAACTTTCCATATCCTCGCATTGCGTTGTCCACCATTCTTCTTTTGCTTTATTTGTGGCCCTTCTCAATTTATTGTTTAACTCTTTGTACTTCATTTTGCCTAACTCTGTGTATACATTTTTCCATCTTCTTCTCTCATCCATCTTTGCAATCATCTCATCCGTTACCCATGGTTTCCTTATCCTTTTCCCGTTAACGGTTCCTATAGTGTCTAAAAGGACACTCACACTGTAGAGGATTTAAGCTTTCGGCCTACTCCGAGGCCTTCTTCAGGTCAGTCTTACCTGAAGATGAAATATATATATAATATATCAAATAAATACATCATATATATTTCTATATTATATATAATATAGAAATATATATATTTATATATATTTATTTATTTATTTTTTTATCCGAATCATCAATCCGGACATTTGAATATTCAATTTCAAATATATTCTTATTATTTTCGTTTATAGGGTGCGCGGCAACATAACTACTTCCTTTTTTGAAAGTGTTTTGCGTTTAAAAAAAAAGTTACGTTGCCGCACCCTGTATGTGTATATATATTGATATACGTACATATATATGACGTGGCGTAGACCACCGGAAATTCGAAACATTGAGCACCTTTTCTTTTTTGTGTGTTTCGGAGTTTTTGTCTTTGTCCACTAGTCCTAACTCTATATACATTATTATTCACGTCCGTCAGACTTTCGCGTGGAGCATATAATGGATAGCATATCCCTGCTTGGATTCGAGAACAAACATGGAGATTGCATGTAAAACATGTCATGCATAACTTGAAAGGATAATGAAACTCAGAGAAACTGCTGGATATGCTACTAGAATAACTTTAACGTCGTTATCCGTTGATGTGCACTGAGGAGCAACAATTTACAATTGTAAACTATATCGAGGTGCCGAGGAGTCCTAATGCACTGAAATTTTGGGAACTTTAAAGGAACAACATGCTATGACATAATAGCTCAGAGATTAATTAGCTGATTCAGGATTAGATGTCGAGGGATACCGGGTTTGATTCCTGGCCAATTCGAATTATGTTTACACTTGGGAATCGTTACATTTTTATTACACCAAAATAAAAAATGATAGCATAACCTGTGCAATTTTGATTCTTCAAAACCTTAGGCGGTTTTATGAGAAATCTCCTGTTTTAATGATTTTCCGTATTGTAATTTTCGAAAAAAAATGTAAAGGAATTTAACGAAACCAAATTCAAGGCCAATGAGCAAATTTTCATAGCCAGACATTTCAAAATGATACTCGTTATTTCGATGCGCAGTCATGCAAATCGCCTCCGGTCGAGCAGGAGTGATGAGTCCTCTTAAACACCAGGGCCAAGAGGGAATTCCGGGGTCCAAAAGAGGGTGAGCATGATGGAAGGCGCGAGGGGGGTTTATGGAAGGGGGAGGGAGTCAGGGACGGTGGCTGATGTGGGCCTCAGCGCACAGAGAGGGGCCCGGGGGAATCTGAATGCGCCGAGGCGGGGAAAATGGAAACAGGAGCGACACCGAACATGAACAGGGGCGGGGGTGAGGGGGCGGGAAGTGGAAGAGGCGACGAAATGTGGATTGGAGATGGAAGGAGAATGGCGAGTCAGCAGCTGACGATTAAGGAAAGACTGAGACAAAACCCTGAGGAAACGAAGAGGAAAGAGAGAGGAAGGTGTCGATGGGGAAAATATCGAGTAGAGGCACGGGGAGGGCGGTGCGGGGCGCCGATTGGGAAACAGAGAAAAGATACAAAGGTCTGCTTTTCGATATTTTGAGTCGGTAATTATTATTCCACTGCTAGGTCGGACGCCGAGTTCTCCTCGGTAGCAATGATGAAACGTTGAATAAAAAATGTTTCACCCAAATATGATGGAGCTCTCAGATGCGTAAGAATCTAGCCAATAATTGCACCCAACAAGAGAAAAGCATCTGTAGATTAGCCTTGAAGGAAACCATTCATCATTAAACGAATATGAAGGTGGAAACATATCCAACTGGAAAAATAAATTAATTCGAGGTATAATTTGGTGTTGGCTATACCCTACCTGAAATATCTGTCGTTTTGGACTCTTCTGATAAAAACGCAATGGCAATTATGCATGCACAAAGAGAATAACTGCCTCTCTCTGGACAAACGTCATAAATGAAGGGAAAGCGTCCCATTACTCTCTGATATGTGGTTGAATTCACTTCAAGACGAAGATTTCATTCATGACATATCGTTTTGAATAAATATCAAATATTGGCGTTTATTACCATCTGAATCATTTTATCTCCGTATTAATTTGAGAGAGGACAAAGAGATATCGACCGCCGAAATAATCGTATAATGGAATCATTTTTCTCTCGACAACTCGAGAGCACAATCTTTATAGTGCGAAAATATACATGCACTCACACTAAGAAGTTGGGAAGTGTGGTGAGTGGAGGCTGAAGGGATAGGCAAACGAGTTTCCAAGTGAATAATGGAGTCGGAGGGAAGCCAGAGTGGAGGGAGGGAGTGGCGGGGGGTCGGAATTCGAAAATAATCCCCTCGCCCGCCTGTTAGCACGCACGCAACCGCCTTCGTGCTTGGCTCCGCGCTGCCGGTGAAAGGCCCTGAGTGCGTAAGGGAGTGAAAGAAGTCCCATCATCCTTGTGGCCGATCAAATTAAGACGGAAGGATAGTGTAGCTTGGGAAATTTCCTGCTCTCTCCGGAGAGGAAAAGGTGCGGTCGGAATGGGATTTCCGGCCGCACCTTTTTGCGACCGACACCCCGGACGAGTGGGAAGTCGACGCCTGCCTCTCCCCGGGGGAGCCTTGGCGAGTACACGGCAAAGATGCTGCGGGCTCACGTGGCGTCGACCGGGAGATGCCCTCCCGAGAAGGAGGGGCCGGCGTGCCCGAGGGGGCGGGGCAGGAGGTCGTCGTATCCGAGAGAGATGGTTGAAGACAGCGAGATTACCCCGACCGCTTCCCCGGCTTCTTCTCTTTCATTGCCGGAGCATGGTCCAAATAAGATATTTGGTGCTCGAATTCAGGGAGCATTCATAACATCTCGTTTTAGCTGACGGTCGACAAAAACTCTTTCTAAATAAAGTATTTAGTCTAATAGGTTCCATAAAGGATAGGGTGCAGTAGTCACTCTAAGGATTTAGTGAGACACGTCGAGGTTTTGGCAAATCTTACCATTTTTCCTCCTAAATGGAATGACTTTCTTTCTGCCATCCTTCAATTAGGCCCACTTGCTTTTCACGGTTTCAACCCTTGCACTAGCCACACTCATTTTTTCTAATGACTTGTATTGCGTAGCATTTTTCGGCATTCATTCTAAAGGCATTCACTGAAAAACCCCTCACTAATTTTATTTCTAATTAAATGATTTTTCTAATATTCACTTTACTGTTTCCTCTCCGTTTAAATGGTTATAGCATAGTTTTGACTGAGTTAATTTGAATTATTGAAGGCATTTCATTATTGTTTAATATAATTTGCCTTGAGTAAAGAAATATTGTATCAGTACTAGATCTTACAATATTAAATGATAAAAAGAAAAAATATATATATATATATATATATATATATATATATATATATATATATATATATATATTTAGTGTGTATGACAAAATATACATGCACGTACGCCTCTTATTCATGGGCTTAAAGTGTTTAACGATACCTTCTCCCTATATAGAAGAATATGTTTGTGAAATATATGCATTTTCAGGCGAAAGTAGTAAATTAAGTAAAGCTCGCTTGCCCTCGTCTGTCCGAATTTGATTCAGTCAAACCACTTTCGTTTTACCTGCCGCAGCGTGTATCGACCACAGCCGGATATTTCGGCAAACGTCCGCCCCTTCGTAATAGATGGCTACTTTCCTGTGCAGTCGTCCTACTTTCAGTTATAAGGGACATCGCTCTGCAAATATTCAAGTGTGGTTTAACGATGATTACTCTCTCTCACTCGCCGAGACCAGGTGGAACTGAAATGGGCAAGGCATCGAGAGAGAGGGAAGCGCGGTCGGCACGCCGGAAGCGTGGTCGGCGCGGGAGGGAAATGGCCTAGGGTGGTTTAAGGGACGGTGCGAGGCGAGGTCTCCTGGGGGCCCAAAACACCATCTGCACCATCCCCCGCGTTGGCCTCCGAGAAGGCAGCGGGCGAAAATATACACGAGGGGAAGAAGAAAATTCTAGTCTTCTTCTCCGGCGATTAATCTCTCCTACGATTCCTGAGGTGCTGCAGAAAAGTTTGAGCCTGGAATAGTTCTTCAATGGTGCAAATTAAGTTGCATGATTGACCAAATTCTTTTTGTAATTATAATCGAGATTCGCTCATCATGACATCGTCATTGAGAGCTTGGCGTTCTTTTGCGGAATTTTTAACTCAGTGCAAACAAGTTTTTACTGTTCAATTTAAACATTAACGTTTCGAGGAATAGATGGTAAAGGCAAGAAGCGTATTCAACGTAAAGATCAACGACGAAAAAACTTATACCCTCCATCCATATTCGCCGTTTTTACGATGAGAATTAAACAACGCTATTTCCTTCAAATCCGCGAATCCTATTTTTATTCCCTCCGTGTAGTACCCGGTATTTAAGTAGATTTTTATGCAGGCTACGCTCGCAAGAAGAGCTAAGCTGTGTATCTCGGTGTATTTTTCTTAGCTGGTCATAAATAAATATGTTAAAATTTTTCTCTGGAAATGTTCTTTTCGGTAGATTGAATTAAGAAAAATTATGCGAGCAAAAGGGTACATCTTCCCAGTGGTTGATTAATGCCTCTTACACGGTGGTTACTGAGAAAGCCTCTCTAAATCTTAGAAATAGGATTAACGTGGTAGCTAATCAGTTCATTTGATCGGAATGAGTGATAAAAACGACCGTGAATCATTATTTGAATAAGCAAGGAAAACTATCAGCGTGGATTCAACTCCCTATTCAGACCCATTTACTAAAAGACCCGAAAACGTTTCCCAATTTAGTCAAGAATAAAACGGAAAATTATTTTCAAATCAACAAAAATTCGCAAACCACTTCAATCTCACGCGGAAATGGAATTTTCGAGTCATTTTCCCCTTCGGCGTGCAAACCGGTCTGCGCAGTGATTCCCTTTATAGGGGAGAAAAAGGATATCTTATACAGAAGCAATCTTATATAGTGTTCATTATTCATTCAATTTTTAAAGGCTTCATTAAATTTTTATAAAATGTATACTAATAATTTGGGAAAAAATTTCTCTGGATGTGAGACTAAGTTGTTGGATGAAATTTATACGACAGCAAGGAACCCACAACCAATTCCCGCTTAAGAGGTTCAATTTAATCGAAAATAAAAAGCCGTTTCTTGCATGGCGAATCATTGTCGGGACAGGGCTCAAGATTACCTCAAACTGACGGATTATAGCCGTTTATGTGAGAGAGTATACTCTCATATACGAGAGTAAATTTCCCATAAAGAAAGTTAAAACACTATCAGGAAGTCAGATAAAACAATATCCGGACCTCTGCGGGAAGACGGAACTGTCAGTTTCTTCTATCCGTAGAGGAAAGTGCTCTTGCCACCGGAATGTTTAGTTATGAAACCACCATTATCACGAACTAGGAATGGGAAATCTGTGTTAACAAATGGAGATGTCTTGGTAAAGCAATTGCCCTCCTTCGGAATATGTGTATATCTTTTATTACTTTATACGACATTGCTCGCTATCTTTGAAATGAATGAAACGTTGGGATTCGGGTTTTTGAAAATTAAGTATGTTTTGCATCTAGGTTTATTGCAGGGCATGGGAGTGGTTTTGGGACGGGGTAGGGATTTAAGGAGTATAGTGCTTGATTTGAGCAGATCTGATAATTTTGCGGGGCATTTTAAAGTAACAGAGGGACATTTGGTAAAAAGGTTGGCGGTGGAATTATGGTTTTTGAGTAGAGGGTAGAGGTTTTTTAGGATTAATCGTGGTAGTATATATATATATATATATATATATATATATATATATATATATATATACAAAGTTTACAGAAGAAGGGTGAAATTGTTGCTCTATACAGCAAGGTTAAGTTATTATCGGGAAGTAAGAAGGCAAGATCTGTGCTAACAGTTAAAGATAAATGGGGTAAGATAATAATTGAACCAGGAAAAATCCAAGAGAGATGGAAGGAATATATAGAAACACTGTATGGTAAAGAACTTAGGCCGACAAGGTTAGACATAGAAAAGGAACATGACGTAGAAGAAGATAGCTTAGGTCCAGGCATACTCGACGATGAAATAGAAAGGGCATTAAAGGAGATGAAAGCAAATAAGGCCGTGGGGGTGGACAATATTCCTGTAGAAATGTTGAAATGGTTAGGGAAAGGTGGGAAGAAGGCCATATATGGACTGATTCGTAGTATCTATGAGGAAGGAATCTGGCCGGAAAATTTTGTGAGATCGGTGTTAGTTCCTATTCCAAAACAGGCAAAGGCTTCGGTATGTGAGGATTACAGAACAATAAGTTTGATATCCAATGCAGCTCTTCTTCTGGCTATGCATGCCATGAAACTCACTGTTTCTATCCTCTATGATGTTGTATGATTGCTTACCTGCTCTTCTTTCCACTTGTGTGCTTGCTATTTCTTCTTTGGGGGGTGAAAAAGCTCCCTAAAGACATCTCTTGCCATGAAATCGGGACACTTGTTAGCGTGAAAAGGTCGCAGATCTCAGTATAAATTAGATTTCCTCGATAGCTAAAGTGGTTAGAGCATCGACCTGGCAAGTTGAATGATTTGGTGTTCAAGTCCCGGTCAAGGAAATATATATTTTTACACTAGTGGTCTGCTTGGTTCCGCCTTCCCCACCTCTGCTGTGTTTGTCCTCCATATGTGTTCCTATCCCTTTTCCTTATATGTGTTTCCATGTGAATTAAATTCCTTATATAAATGACATTAAAGTTTTTAAAAATTTAGTTGGTGATATAGTGGGTAATATAGATATTATATTTGTTAAATATAATAATGTGTGGATGCATAGATTTGTTTGAATTATAGATATTAAATTCAGAATTTGAGGAGTTTGATGTTCGTAAGAAATACCTACACCATTTCTTTTCAATTTTTTACTCAAAGCTTATTAATTAATGCTTAAAAGCGTACTTTAAAATTTGTAAAAAGGTTCAATAACTTTTTTCGTTAATTCGTGGAATGAAAAGATATTTTTTTAGAAGGAATGGTTTTTTTATACTAAATGGCAGGGAGGACTACATAAATACTAGGACACCGTTTTCACATCGGACTGTGGCAATGAAAACAGAAAAGAGATTGCCTGATATAATTCATGTTCCATAACGGGGAAATATTTTTTCGATGAAATTGTGCGCTTAAAATAACGTTTGAAATGAATATTCATTTTTTTAGAACAAATCGGGAAGCGCTGCAAATGGTCCGTGAAAATATAATTAAATAGCAAATAAGGCGTTTAATTTCAGTGGCCCAGTAGACCCATTAACATATAGTTTCCCGGTAACTTTGACGCACGGAGTTTTCCCTTCTCGATTAATTCATCCGATTTAAGGAAAAATTATTCACTTGTTCCAATTTTTTGCCCTCGTATTTCACCCGAAAGGACGCGTCTCCAATGCATAAAAATGTCGCAATTAACCATGCCTGCTTTCCCCGGAGAGGCGGAGGCGAATAAATATTGCTGCGAATAAAACGGACGAAAAAGAAAGGGGCGCATCATGGCCACCAAGCGCCCGCGCCACGACTACAGCGCCGCTTTCATCCCTAGCGGCGGGCAAAGAATGGAGCGGGGCGGAGATATAATCCACGGGGCGTGAGAAACGATGCGCCGACTGCCCTTCGCCGCCTCCCTCTCCCTTTCTCAAACACCCCACCCATGTGGGGGAAGGGGGTAGCAGGAGGGAGGGACGCGGGTCCTTTAATTTCAGCTTCGGAACTATTTGCGGTAGCGGGCAGAGAGACCGTGGGATAAAAATCCTTGAAGAGGCGGAAAATTAAGAAAAACGGTTTTCCTTCCTTTTTCAACCTCGCTCTTTTTTCCCTCGACAGGGGAGACAACCGGAGTGGAGGTGGGAGGGAGTGGCTGGTGGGTGAGAAGGACGAGTCGAAAGGGTCCGAAGGGTGGGCCCCCGGGGGCGCGTGGAGGGAGGGAAGGCTTAAGTTAGATTGGTCGCCAGCCAAGAGCGATCCGGGGAACGGTGCGGCGAAACTAATCGCACGGCTCCCGAAAGACTCTCTCCGGAGGGGCAGCATGTAGGGGGGGGGGCGGGGGGAACGAGGGGGAGGAAGGCCGGCCGCAAATGAAGAAATACGTGTGGGCGTGGGATGCGAGGGGCGGCAAGAACAGAGGTGGACTCGAGAGCGGAAGAAACGGATGTTCGTTTCTTCTCACCGACGGCTGCATTCTCATCGCCGTCGACGAAATTGGACACGTTTTGCAATGACTGGAGGGCATGAATCATTCTTCGGTGCCAATCATCATCGCGTGCCCTCTACCAAAGAGGGAGATCGATTCTTAGCGATATTCCATGTTGTTTCAGGTTTCCGCAACCAGGACTCATTTTTCAATTTCATATTCAGATATTCTTATCTCCTAACTCGCCCTTCAGATAGCAGACTCACTTCTCTATCTCTACTGCTTCTTACCACGTTTACCCAGTATAAATTCCATCCTACTGAATTCCTCCCATTTATTCTTCATCACACATTTCCGCCTTCTTCGATTTTCTCCCATATTGTCCATCTCCACTTTCATTTTAATTAAAATATCATTTTTATTATTTATGTCTGCTCGAATTACTTTCTATTTTTTCTTAAATAAATGTATGTTAATAGTTAGAGGTAATTATTAGTTAAAGTTAGAGGTAAAGGTAAATAGTTAGAGGTAAAAGAATTATCAGGTAAGATATTACTTGAAACAGAAAATATTCAAGTGAGATGGAATAAATATATAGAAAAACTCTATGATACAGCACTTAGGTCATCGAGGTTAGACAAAGAAATAGAAGATAACGTAGAGGAAGCTAGCTTAGGTCGAGGCATACTCGACGATGAGAAGAAAGGGCATTAAGGGAGATGAAATGAAATGAGGCCGTTTGAGTAGACAATATTCCTGTGGAACAAAGAAAAATGTGGTAGGAAAAGACAGTACGGATTGAATCGTAATATCTATGAGAAATAAATCTGGCCGGACGACTTGCTGAGATCAGTGTCAGTTCTTATACCAAAAAGGTAAAGGATATATCATGCTGATTACAGAAAAATAAGTTTCATTTCCCATGCAGCTAAAGGTATTCTCAGGATAGGCAACAAAAGGATGTTAATCAGGAAAAAGAAATGATCAGTTTGGGTTTAGTAAGGGGAGAGGCATGCGCGATTCCATTGCAGTGATGATATCATTAATCGAGAGGAATATAGAATACAGTCAGGGCGTATTTTCCTGTTTCGTAGATTTCGAAATGGCGCTTGATAGAGTGAATTGGGAAAAACTAATGAGTATATTGCAGGAAATAGGAATAGTTTGGAGGATCAGAAGGCTAATCCGAAACATGTACATGTTTCAGATTACTCAGGTGTGAGTGGGGGAGGGAGGGTCCCAATGGGCAATGTTAGGATGAGGTGTAAGGCAGGGTTGTTCTTTGTCGGTGCCGATGCTGTGCTGTATGTGTGCATGGGTAAGAAATGGTTAGAGAGGTATGGAAACAACTGGAGGTAGGAGTAAAAGTCGTTGGGGAATTAGTAAATTCAGTTAGATTTGCTAATGACAAGCTCTAGTTTGTCAGTAAATCAAGTAGTTGCCAAGCATTGCTGAGCAATTTGGAAACTCAGTGCGATAGAAATTGGATGAAAATCAATATAAATATAACAAAAGTAAGCGGATGTTCCATAAAGAGAAAGACCAAAGTTAACATTAAAATAGGAGGGCAAAATATAGAGCAGGTGGAGCAGTGTTTGTATCTTGGTAGTGTTTTGGACAAAAATGTTCCAATACCATTGACAAAGGCGGAGGAAGATGGTGACAGGGACGTTGAGCAAGGATGTTAAGAAAAGACTCGTCAACACTTTAATATTGAGCGTAGTTATGTACGAAGCGTCGATGGAGCAGGAGGATAGGCATAGATTGGAGGCTTTTTGAAATGTGGGTTTGAAGAAGAATGGAGAAGGTGAAATGGGCCGAAAGGAAAACAAATGAGGAAGTACTAGGGATGGTGAGCGAGGAAAGTGGTTCGTTGGGATAGATCCTAAGGAAGCAGGAAAACTGGATCAAGGGCATATTGATCGGCAGTGGGATGTTAAAGACTGTAATAGAGGGGAGAAGGCTAGGAAAGCGAGGAAAGGGATAGGGATGTCGGACGGAAAACATGACAGGGGTGTCGGACGAGATGAAGGGAGGAAGGAAGTACACAGAGATGAAGAGGGACTTTAATGTAGAGTGGGATTTTAGGTTGTGTTTCATTAGGAGGAATTTAGATTTCATTAGAGAATTAAAAAATATTGAATCCTCTACTCTACTCTCCCAAGGCCCCTCTCTATGCATCAAACTGCCTGCAAACATCAAAAAAGTCTCCGAATCCGCGGACCCGTTGACCTAGCCTCCTCACTACATCTCTCGGCATCCGTCCCAGCTGAAACACCCGCTACGCCTCCGCACCCTCCAAAGGCTCCACTCCCACCACACTCTATCCAACACCCTCAAACCTTTGCCTCTCCGTCCACATATTTTGGAGAATGTACAACTTCACTCCCACAACTCATAAATAATCTGCGCCCCATTCAAACAAATCCGCATTCCTGCCAAACCTTCCTCTTCCCATTCATTAGTCTCTTTCCAATTCATATGTGCCAGATAATGTACATTTTGAATGGACAGTATAACGGTACAATGACACATTTCATTTAACCAAGTGCAGAATGATATCAGACGCTACTAAAAGCCCCAATCTGCAATTAAGAATGCTTCCTTCCTTCATCCATTCCATCACACATACTAATGTTGGATGGAATGGATCCTTCCCCCTTCCTCGTCTACCTAACGCTCTTCACAGTCTTCAACATTATACTGCCAAACTAAATGCTCTATGCTCATCAGTCCTGTCTCTTTTGCATTTCTTCCCAAAATCGGCCCTCCTCTACCTGCCTCTTCCTCGTGTGTGTTCCTTCCTGTCCACTTCACCTCAAATAGTATACGTATCTATTTTGTTTCAATAGCCATGTTTCGGCATCATACAAAACCATGATTCATTTTAAAAGTTTGAGTAGCCGTTTCTACACACTCCCTTAGTCCCTTTCAACGATTTCCCCCTCCTCGTGGAATATCTTCTTTACCTGATACAATTCTTCTTCTTATAAGAAGTCGTCCTAACTACTCTGACCAATTTAGTCCAAAATACTTCCAATGTAGGTAATATTCTCCATCTGATCAAATCTACAATATTCTATTTTTATATTTACCTTAACCTTCATCATTCTCAAAAGCCGCGGAACCTGTTTTGCTGATTCGTATTCTGTTGCCATACCCATCGCACTGACTTTCCAAAGCACTGCTTAAAATCCCTTGGCTGACTGGAAAATTGAAGCTTGATCATACGAAAACATCATTAATCCTATGAATTTTGAACCGACTTCCATTCTCATAATCAGTTCTTTCCCTGTCTCATTAAGCATTTCCTCGAAATGTTCTTTGAAAAGCACTTAGTGATAATGGACACCCTCTTCCTAGCTTTAACATCCGGACTCGCGTTATCATCCGCCACTCTCACACCTGCGGTCGTGGTGTACCTACGAGTATACGTAGGTATACCACGTACACGTACAGGGGGCAGTTAAGTCACGTATTCCCCTTCCAATCTACTCTTATTCTCTGCTATGGTTTATTAAATCTAGAAAATTTACTCCACCTTATGCCTTCCCTGAATACACGAAGCAAGCACGTAAATTCTGATTTTATTCTACATTACTCTCTATTAATGACCTCAAAAATGCTATGGCATCACATTTGCCTCTCCTCTTTATGATCAACCTTATTATTTGGCTATCTTTCCATCTTCCTATTGATGACCCTGAGAACTATTTAACTAGTTTCTAAATCAAATCTATTACTCTATTCCTCACATATGGCTGTCATTTCATTTTTTACAATTGGAACTTACATCCATTTGACGAAGTCCTCCGGCCAAGTGCATCCCTTACAATACTACCAATTGGTCTATGAAAATTTCCCTCCACTGTTCTAAACCATAAGTAACCAATCCCTTGGGAATTTTGTCTAAAACCACGGCCTTAAAATTGTTTCATTTTCCCCAATGCACCTTCAATATCTCGGCATCAGGTATGCCATGTATATGATGATAGAAGTCCTGTTATTATATATATAAATATCATGTGATTTACTCGAAAGCGTTCTGGTAATATGCCGGGGAAGTACATGGAGGTGAGGAAAACGTAGCTTGATTCAGGGATTGAAACGATATTAATCACACTGATGGCTAGGGTAAAGTCAATACTCTTAATAAATATTTCCAAAGAAAATTTTGAATTCATTAGAGGAATTCTAAACAGTAAAGAATTTAATAGCAAGGAAAGATGCTACTATGCTCTTGAGATCCCTTTTTGGGTATGCAGGTAGTGTTTCGGGATCCAACGGAAAAGGTCTCCTTCGGGGATATTTCAACGCTGGACGGCGAGTCATTAAAGAACCGCCACGGCATAACGAACGGCGTCAATGAAACGCACCTAGTGCGCGCTTGGGTTAGAAAGATATAACGTTAGCTTGAACTTATTACAAAAATGAGATGTGGTTGTTACAGTATGGAGGTTTCGTCAATTAATCATATTCCAGCATATTTTTGCTATTCTTACTGTTTGTATTGTGGATATTTAGTTCGATAAATAAACGCCAGAATTAGCAGACTAACAGACATTCTTCCCACGAAAAATAGGAGAGAATCCAGCAGTGTTGGTTTTCGTAATACATGTATGTAGCTGTAACTTTCTCTTGGGATAGTCGGAGATGTCATTGAAGGTCCCTATCTCGAAAAGATGCATCGTATTCTTGGCTTTATGACTTTATTTACCGACGCATTTAATTTGTCAGCAATGAAATTCATGGCTATGAAATTTGTGGCTCTACGGTAACATCTAAATTCGCCATTTTTTCGGGGTAATTTATCAAACAGACGTCTAGAATATCCATTTACCTCGTTAGTGTTATATCAATGGGTGTATTGGGTGCGTGGTGTGCATCAAAATTATCATTTCAATCGTCGCAGTCTCTCGAGAGAAGATTTAAATGCCCTCCAACCATGGTAACGCTCCTCGCGTTCATTTGGCTGCAATGGCATAAATGCTTATTTTAGGCGTGCGTTGTGTCTGCAGTGAAATGGGGGCCCTGGTATAAAATGAGAACGCGCGTCTACGTTTTCGCTGCTTCTTTCTCTCTGGTGTGTACCAAACCCTTTTTATCTGGTCGTCACATTTGTTCTTTTAAAGTGTATAATGAATACTCCACTTCAAGTGCTGTTATCTAAATGGAAAGCTTCACCGTACGTAGCATTCTCCGTTAGTCAGGTCTCCGTTCGTGAAACTGCGTCGGTATCTATATTTCGGAAGCATATTCGACTTCAGCTCTTTTGTTTCCTCACCGCGGCAAATTGGCATAGTGCCGTTGATCCTCTAGAACCGTGCTTTCTTTATTTTTGCTTTACCCTACTCACCTCGCGTCTTGGGAGAGTTTTCGCTTCCGTTAATTTCATTACCGAAACGTTTTGACACGATTAAAGGACATTTGCCTTCGACAAATATTTCTCAATATTTCATTTTAACGTTCAATTTGACTCCCAATTACGCCACCACGGTCAACACGTAACTTAACACTTCCACTACTCTCTGAACAAAGACTCAGGTCTTGCGAAGCACAACTAAGTTTTGGTGTCGGGTGAGGTATATCATACGAGTACTCTACTCCAAATCGCAGGTGGGCTGGCTATGCGGAGGACGCAGGTAGAGAGGGTGGACGAGAGGCCCTAATCGGGGCAGGGGCCAGCCCGGGAAGGAAGGGAGGACAACGAGCCCGGGATGGCCGCCCGACCACGAGAGGCCCAAGACCGTGTGCCCGAACAGCGTCGCCGCTTCACCGCTTCTGGTTGAAGGCTCCTTGAGATTACGATGTGATGTTGAGAGTAATAAACACCAGTTAATGCACCGGATAACCATTAATTTTCTCAGTCGCGTCATTTTCACGCGTGGAGCTGACTGTTTATGCCTTCGCAATTGAAAGTGATAGTTCATGTGAATACGGCCTTGCACAAATATAGATGCATCTACGTATGTTTTAATACATTTTATTTATCCTACAAGAGTTATGAACTTGGTGGTTATATACTTCTCCGTGGGGAAAGGTCGTTCAGATAGAAAGTCACCCATCAATGACCTCTCCATATTCGGAAAGCATCCTCACCTTTCTTATTCAACGAGTTCCACTTAGAAAATTCGTTTGATGTTATACGCCATGACACTGTTAAAATACTTTCAGTAAAAACTATTCAACACAAATATGCCTTAAAGCGTAACACACACCCGTTTGTAGTAAGTAAATGATTGTTAAGTGCCGGAAAATGTATGAGTCTAAATGCGTGTCCAAAACGTGTTCCCTCAGATTGAAGCAGCCTTATCAGAACATCATATATCCTGAATACGTCAACCAGCATCCCCGAATTTGCATTCACCCATTGAATATTTCTACTAACTAGAGAGATATTTGTACCATGAGGGTAATTTTACAAATATTTATCAATTCCTCAGAGTACTCGCATTTTTCGTTTGTGAACAGACAATAAGTGCGGAACGTTATAAGATTCTGAAAGGCTAGAATTGTTATCATATTGCTTACTTTTTGTTTATACGTACATACGTAGGGGGTGAGGGTAGACCAGAGGTAGCGTGCCTTCCTGTGAGCCTGTATGTAGCTGGTTCTATTCCCGTGACCGGATAAAATTTTTCAGCTTAGAAAATATTTCTTAATGGTTTTTCGGAACAAGGCAACGAGAAAAATAGCCTCCTACTCCATGGTGAAGCAGTTTAACCATTGGGAACTGGTGGCGCAGACCGAGTGGGTCTGGCGAGAGTGAAGTGCACGGTATCGGCCGCAGTATTGCGATGGGGTAGGTAACGGGAAGCCATGCAGCCCTGCATTCTAATAGAGTAGAGTGGGAGTTGCAATAAATCAATCCAAGGATTGAAATACTGATGATGATGATGTACATACGTAGCTTTGAAATCAAACGATGGTTTAATTATTTGTCAGAAATTTGAATGCATTATTATCTTTCGCAATGATGAAAACTAACTGATTACAAAACGCTAATGAGTCCAAGTCCATTAAAGTCCAAGGTTCCATTAAAATGGAAAAATTGAAAATGGAAAAATTTGAATTATTTGTTGTGCGATGATAAAAGAACGAGTAGGTAAAGAAAAGAATTATGACTCCATAGTTTACTTCCTTCTTATAAAACCATAAACACAGTAATCAACCCGCTGGTCGGTTTAGTAGGTGATGGTAGAGCTCACCCATGTACCAAGCCCGACGGCGTGTGAATATTCACACATCAGGGTAGGGGGGCCAGTTCCTTTCTCTGTGCCGGTTATGGTTTCCCAGGAAGATCTGGTACCCGAAAAATCAACTAGCTTGGGTGGAGCTGCAGGTGCCCAGAGTACCTTGCCCGGGAATCGAACCCGGGACCCTCCGGTCAGTAGCCCAACGCTCTACCCACTAGACCACTGCGACCCGCTTCCTTCTTATATTATATATATAACCCGGCGTAGCACGACTACATATCAAGGGTGCAACAAAAAGAGTAGGCAGCATTAAAAGAGCAGGCACAATCTCCTTCTAAGTCTTTTTCATCCCTAAACCCATCATGCATGGTGAGGTTCCTTCTCCACACCACTAAGTCAGTATAAGGTGGGAACAAAGAAAAAAGTGGTTTCCCATGTCAAGGCTTCTTTCTGTCAGAAACAAGGCTTGATCAGCAGTTCGCGGACCATCACCGTCGGCCCAAGGGTAGCCATTTTAGTGTGCAATTCAATAAAAATGGAATTCGCCGATATTAGTCTCGTGGAAGTTATTCCGTCGCTGTGAACCGAAGAGGTCTATCGGGTGAGGAAAGCTTGCTCCGATGTAAAATGAGGCCAAGTCCAAGGAAGCTTAAAATGCTTAATGTTCCCATTAAATTAATGTAATATTCCCTCGAAAACTGGCTAACAAGTGTTTTTCTCAAAGGAGGCCTAACATCACATTTGCTGGATATGATATCATTATGACTTCTGCAGGAAAGTCCTTATCTTAGAGAGCCAAAGATAATAATAATAATAATATTAAAGATAATATTAAGCCAAATTTCCTGGTCTTCTTGATTAGCTACAATATGATCCAAATAACGGAAAAAGAAAAGCTTCCTTATTGGTTCAACTGTAAACGATGATAAGAAAAATAAGGAACGAGTATGCTAACCAAAAAAAAAACAATGCAGTAGCCGATAATTCCTGAAACGGGAGCATACCTTTCAGCCAGCGAATCAATATCTCTCGCCAGCACCATTCTGTTTTTTCAACGCAAGGACACCTAACCCTTATTGCCCTTCGGCTACAGAGAACCCAAACAGCAAAGTTTCTAGCTAGGAATATCTCCAACAGGTTCTCAGTCATACGTATATTCAGCCCATTACTTTGCTGACTGGGAAGTAAACACCTACATCCTGCTGGAAATGAAAGACGATCGTCCGAATAGCTCCCAAAAATCCACCTTGGCCATGCAATAAGAAATACCTACCCTCGGTCTTTTCGCTTTGCTTTTTGTGAGTCACATCTTTCGACTCTCTGTCCACTTTTATTTTATCAAAAGGCCTACTTACATTCTTCTTCTGACAGTGGTGCCTCCCTCCCTCCGTCAGATGTCGTGGGTAGCGGCGTGTCCGGCGAGCGGTCATTCAATGACCCACCCTGTGTCCTCCTCTCACATTCTCGCATTCCAACCCCAACCCTCTTACGTACCCAATCTCACTGACGGAGGTCAGAGCCGGCCGTGGAGGGAGTTAAACATGACCCTAAAGAGGGTCTTCCCTGTCAAAAGGAGGCATCGAAGTGATAGTTGAAGGCCCGCGGGGCCTTCATCGCTTTCAAATGATTTCTACATAGCATTTATTGCTCATCGCCGGCGGATTACAAGGAGAATTTTGTCTGAATTTGTATGCATTGTCGAATAAGCAACAATATTTGAGTTAGTGTTTAAATATGCATTCCGATTTCCAATTAAAATGGCATTTTCTTGGCAGGAGATGTTTTGATACGGTGAAACCGATCGAGTTTATTAAATTGAATAGCATGGAAAAACACGTTAGTCACGTCTTTATTTGCGATCCACCATTAATTAATCCTTTTCAAATTTGTCTTTTTTGAATGCACAATTAAGCATTATCTTGCATGTATCACCGCGACGTTAATCGTCAATCCCGATAAACAAGGGGCTTACCTCGCACCCGAACGACAGCCTATTGTTCATAAAGTGCTATTTACTCAACGTAGGGATTGCTTCATGTTTGAATAATACTTCCACCACCTGGATTCGAACCTTAACCCTCGAGCTGGAAAGCCAGTGGAGTACCTACCGAGCCAATCAGAACTTCTATTAAAACATTCCTTATTTTAAGGGAAATATTCTTTATTCATTGAAATAATGATTTTTTTATGAGGGATGGATGCCGCTGATGAAAATAAACATGGTGAAGTGTTTTCTGATTCTCATATTTTCTTCGCAAATAGACGGAATACGCAGGGCTCTAGATAAATTAAAATCAGAAGCTTTAACACGGTTGAATCTACATTATTTTTCCCTTGCCGAGAGATTCAGAGAATCTAAAAAAGAATCAGCTTGAAGCTTAAGCCATTTCACCGCCAATATTAAACACTCGATGTCGAATGATGAGGTCTCTTTCGGCGGAATTATAATTTTTCATAATGTGGAAGAAAACTTTGATGCTGATTGTTCGATGATCAAGAGACGGCAGGAGGGAAAGAGATAAGCAACTCACGTTTCGTGGGTTGGATATCTTTCTCAACATATGGTACAGTTACCTTATGGTTTTCCATGTCAGCGGAAAATCTCTGGGAGTGTCCTACAATAATTGGAAAGGTTGGAGGGAATGGTGCAGCGGGAGCGGAAGAAGGGAAGAAAGATAGGAGATGGGGGAAGGGAGATTGAGGCGAGTGGGAGGGAGGGAAGGTCGAGACGGGGGTGGAGGGGGAGGCAAAAGAAAAGAGTATTAGGGTTTCGGTGGGAAGTCGAAAGGGGCGGACTAAGTGTCCCATTCAAAGCCGAACCCGTCAAGATGGCCGCAAAGGCTCACGGGATGTGAGGGAGAAGGGGAAAGGAATCGACAAAAGCCCCCGTGGGACATAGTCGGTGATAAAGTGAGCTACATGTTCCCTGGCAGGAGGAATGGATTTAAGGAGAGAGAGCCCTGGGTGTGGGAGGGAAAGACTTTGGAAAAGTTGGCAGGGGCAAAGGCGTGCCAGAATTCGCAGGGAGAGGCCCTTTGGTGCATGGCGGAGGGGGGGAGGGCGGCACGGGAAGAAAAGGGATCGCATAAGAATAGTTGAGCAGGTTTGGCTGCGGGTTGCCTTGGGAACGAAGGCTTGAGAATGTTATCATACCCTGCGACTCCCCCAGGGCGAGAGGTAGGAGAGGGCGAGGGCGGGAGAGGTGAAGGCTCGAGGGACCTCAGAGTAATAAAAAACGGCCACGGATCGAGACTCGGAGCTTGGGCGCGCCAGCGGATATTGTCACCAAAGGAAACGGGGAAGGCTAGGAAGGTGGAGGGGAGGCGTGTTTATGCGTGCTTTCCCGGGGGAAAGGGGTGGTTGGGGTGGGAGGCCTCGGCTGCAAGGGCACCACGCTTAGTTCCCGTAATTACGGACCAACAGTTACGACGCGCGGCCATTGTGCACCATGAGTTTCGTGGGCAAGAGCTCTGCCAGCCAGTCTGATAGCCACAGAACCGCGGTCCGTACCCAAGTGGAGCAAGGACAGGTTGGCCGGTCACGGATGTCGCGGCCGGAGGCAAAACAACAGAGCGTTTGTGTTCGGCGTTAAGTGCAAAAGTCTCGCCTTTTTGAGGATTGGAGGAAGTAGTTATTTCGATTATTCAATTGCCGCGATCGATGAAAGAACGCCCATTCGGTCAACCGAAGTGAAATGGGGTCGGAAAAACGAATTGGTAACGCAAGGACCTCCGAAGTCGGCGGAAGAACTGCAGCTTTGATATTTGGGTGCTGTGGGGCACACTCGTAACCTGTAAGTGTAAAAATAGATCACGAAAAAAATATACTTTACTCAATTGTTATCAGATATTCACTGCATTAAATTACGCATAAAAAACAACTAAACGGTACCTGCCGTTTATCTGCTTTTCAATTAGGTCCCTTAATTATGATTTTTGCATGAAGTGAAGAATTAAAATGTTCTCAAGAGTTTGGTCAGGGCCAAATGAACCAAATAATAAGGTAAATAAATAGCATATTTCGCTTTTTATCCAACCAAAAATTTACAAATCCAATTTTAAAAGTTGGATGTTACTTCAAGAAGGAAAGATTGAAACTGACTTGAAACTTGGAAGCAGTAGCAGGAATTTTGACGGTCGCGTTTAGTTCGTGAAACTTCAGAAGAATATAATTGTATACATGTATACATCGACCAGAAAATGCACAAATCTACTTTTTTATTTAAAGTTTTGGATAATATGACTTGGAATCTCTTCTAAGCAAGAATCTGCCAGCAAAAGAAATTTGACCTAAGTGTTTTGACGAAAGGAGGAAGCGGACGGGTAGTGATTATCTGGAAGAAGATCAGACTGGGTTTAAAAAGGAGAAAGATGCGCGTGGTGCCATAAAGGTCTAATGGAAGGAACGCTGATAGAATGCAGCACAGGATAGAATTAGGAAGTATTTGCATGTTTCGTGGATTTATTGAAGACGTTCATTGGAAGAGTAGAATTAATCAATGCATAGTATGAGGTGGTAGGAATAGTAAGTGCCTTACCCGCAAGCTTTTCTCAGAATGCACAGGTGCTAGTTGTGGTTGGTGTTTGGATAGGCCAGGAAAAGAGGAAAGAAAGAGATATCAATTATCACCCGTGGCTTTCGAAGTGTATTTGTGGGCCATAATTAAAGAAGCATTAAATGAGCTAGATATAAGAATGGGTACCGTCGAGTGCAATTGGCTTATTAAGGTTTGTGCGTAATCAGGCATTAGTTTTCCTAGTTGTTGATGGGCGACGAAGCATCTATGAGTGCATTCAAATATCAGTCTGATGGGCATATATTGAGATTCGATGTAAGTAAAACACAGGTCGCGCGGTTTTCGTGGGAGATCAAAGATAAGCGACGCATTAAATTTGTAATAAACTAGGACAGGTGAAACCGTTTCCTTATCTTGAAAGTGTTTTGTTTCAGAGTTTTAAAGTATATGAGACATATACTGAATAAGATGCCAAAGAAAAACTCGTATGAACTTTAATATGGAGCGAGGTTTAGTGCGGACATTGTAGCAAGGTGATATGTTTTTAAAATTTGGATGTAAAGAGGGATGGAAGAGGTAAAATAAACAAATAGGAAACCAAGCAAGCAAATGCTAGGCGTGGTGGTGGAGGAGAGAGCGTTGTTGGAAGCAATCCAAAAGAAGTAAAGGTGGATGCACAGGATATTGATTGGTGATGGGATTTGAGGCTGTAATAGCGGAGAGAATGTAAGGAACACGAGGAATACGATTAAGATGTTAGACCGAATGGAGAGGGATCAACTGTTTTAGGGTTTTGAAAGGTATTTTTCTACGTGTAGGGTCAGGTTCGTCTAGGTAGGTAAAATTTAGATATGTAGCGATGTTCGGTCTGTACTCATCCAAAACCTTTAAGTGGTACACTACAAAAGTATAATAATAATTTTTAGATCAAGCGTGAATATCGATAGAAACAAAATGCTGGATCACTGTTTAAATCTCTTTCATCATGTGAAGTTAGTATTCAGAATATTACACGTATTTTTCCTGCATTGATTTCTCTCATTGTATGTTATCAAATTGTAAGATTCGGATTGTGACTCTAGATTCATATTAAAATTTCCTATTACTTTTGCCTTGGACTCGGAAAAACCACGCCATGAATAAAAATATCAAGATAACACAAATTCAGGTGGGATGCGGACTGAAGTTTTTGATAAATCAGAGAAATTTAAGTCATTCACCGTCGTGGAAACCAGAGCGAAAATTGAGGCTAAATAAATCATAATTTAAGCTGGAAAATTCCATTTAGTTGGAAACAGGAATATGCAGATCAACGAACATTCTTCAAGCAACTATAAAAAGATAATGGAAAAACATCACCACTTATCCCAACCGACTAACCTCACGCTAATTAGGTACATGGGCTGAATATAGGCTCAACTGCGAGCACTTAATCAAGGCATTTTGCACAAAATGGGCTCGGAAAAATAGAGGTAAGACAAAAGAGATTACTGCAAAACTCAAATTAGAATTAAGGAAACGAAAATCACGGCCGTGAACCAACAGGCCAGGAACGCTTATTGAATATGTCGTGGGAAAACATATTGCATGGCATACATTCGGTTTTCCGGATATACTTATAATTTTCCGAAACCATTTTAAAAAAATCGACGGTCAGAGTGAACGATGAATATTTTATGAGGCCCAAAATAGAAAGCAATGAAAGGAAAAAATTACCAGAATCTGGGCAACGTTTACTTCAGAAGACGAAAATCCGTGATTCTGACCTCAGGCAGTTCTCCCGTGGCCGGAATTCTTTCTCAAGAGATCGAACTCTTGAGGAAACTCTCGTAAAAGTAGAGACCTCTTGAAGTCAAAGTCATAACGAATATTCAAATAACTGCAAGAAAGAACTGATCTAAGTCCTCAATCCATCCGTATTTGAAAGATACAAACCAAATATCAGACAAATCCGAAGAAAAGGAATAATACCGTGCGTTTCACAATGAAATGTACCGAGAAAAAATCCTGATAAAAGGTATTGTAAATATTTTCTCTTGAATTTCTTTCCGAGAAGCATGCTCCCCTTCATAAGCCCACACTCTTTTTCATCTTCAGATGCTCTCAGTGGGGGAGGTCATTGTGTGCATTTATAGTGCCTCCCAATATTATGATTCAATTAATAAATCAACATTTATTTTCCAAACATTCAATTGACCTATGCTGTGTCTATTGGCGATTACTATTTAGAGCAATCTACCGATCAGGGGGCATTTTTGGTGCAAAACTATTGAATAAAGAGCAAGACGTTATGTTGAGATTTCAGGTTTCATGTCCAAAAACCTTTTTATGCACTCCGCCTCTCTTTAAGTCTCTATTTTCCTCAAACATTCCCTCGCTTACTCAACATTATTTACTAACATAAGTGCTTAAACAAAGGAGGTATTGCGGGAAACTAAATGTCATTATAAATGCTCAGATGAGATGATTGAAATAATGGAGCAATGACCAATATTGGCACAGAAAAGCTGCCCCACTATTCCGAATGTAATGGGTGGAAACGACAAGAACGACTTAAAAGCAATAAAGACGCGCAGAAGATGAGAAGGCAAATAATGTCCATTGATGGAAAGTAATCTTCGGGTTTTCTATACCCTACATGGGAAAATAATAATGCGATAACACGGGAGTAAGCGCCGCAGATTAAAAATAGAAAAATAAGTACAAACTATCGTAGGATGAATGGTAGCTTATTTTGACAAAAGTTTCCATTAAATTTTAATACAAGATGAATTTTTCTCCATCAATTCCTCGGTGTACGAGATTTTTTCAAAAATTATCGCCAATTTTTTGAATATCCGTGGGTTACGTATATTTCATTTTCGATTTTTTGTGACTTCATGTTGGTACTTTTGGCTCTCACTTATGCAAGCAAACTAGCTGTCAACAATCAACTGAACATTCAAAATGACCGAAATTTTCGGCATAAGTGGCGATGAGGCATCAGTACCAACATAAGGATACAATCAAATCAAAAATCATATATATGTAACCCGCGGAAATTCAAAAATTGGCGATATTTTTTTAGCAGAACCTCGTATATATTGCTTTATAATCCAGCAAACTATGTGATATATTTTTGTAAAATAAAATTGAATCAAGCAGTTTTTATGTCTGGTCGAAGTGTTTATGTCATCTTGTAGTTTAAGATCCAATATAAAATGCGCAGTTGTGCCAAAACATCAAATAACAGCTTCGATATGGAATGCGTGAGAAGGGGAAGAGAGAAGGAAGCGGGAGTTGATAGTTACGGGGAGAGGGTGGGAAGGGGGTTTTCCCTTTGAAAGCACTCTTCGCATTGACCGGCGCACTTTAAATATTACATCGTCTAACGCCTCACGTATTCATATGTAAAGCATAAATATACAACTGCTTGCGCCTCTTGACTTGATTTAAATCAAGGCGTAAATATAGGCTAACTTTTGCTTGATGATGAAAAGGTTTGGCATGAGTATGTGCACACGGTGAAATAACTGAAGAAAGGAATGAAAATGTTGAACTTGGCCGAGTGTCTGTGAAATCAGGGCAAGGATACAGGGCTTGCGACGATTGTCGGCAAGAAGATGCCGTTATCGTGGTGAACATAAAATAAGAATTTTTCATCCGTCGAAAAAGTTTCAAGGAGAGAAGGACGTTGGTGAAATCCTAAACCAGAAACGGAAAACGAGATAAATACGTGAAAAAAGAATATTTGTTCAAGTTGGTTCAAATGGCTGATTATGAAATTTAACTCATCGTACCATTATTCTACGGAAGCGAAACTCGGGAGAGCGTTAGTATTGTACAGGAGAGAGATAACAGAGAGTGATGAGCGGAAAATGTGGACGGCCCGTCAATGAAATGTCGCCGTGTGATGCAGGTTTAGTCAATTTGGGAGAGCCACCAAACAAATGGTTTGGAAAACGTTGATGATTCAAAGGAAGGCGAAAACTGAAAGGATGAGCGTGGGTGAAGAGTCTGCCAAGACAAGGAATGTTAGCAGTCTCAGGGAGAGAGGAAAATTCTGAAACAGAACAGGTGTGGATGTGACAGAGGAGGAAATAGGGTGAAAGAGTAAAAAGAAATGCAGACAAATTTCATTTGTAACTAAGTTCCTTATGATAGGCTAAAAATAGGATTTCTCTGACACTGCTTAAGCAGAAAATGAACGGTTTAAAGGGCATGGATGTTACATAAATAAAAGGAAAACAGGACTTGGCATTGCTAGAAGAAATAATCCTAGCGCTTCCCAGTTTAAGAAAATAAAAAGCAATCTTAAAAAATAAGGTACATAAGACTGCATGAAAAATTCTGTTGAACTGCCATTTATTACTTCTATGTGGGTAAATGAGGAGGCCCTGCACGTGGACTGCGACACTGACGTTGAGGGGTACGAGTGTTCTGCTGACCCCGAGAGTTGTGCTAATGGGAGCATTCGTCATTACTGGTACCAAATCTGAGCTATGGGAAAGAGAGCCAGCGAGAGGTGTTAGTAGTATTGAGAAAAATTATAGCTAAAAGCGTAAAAATCATAGATAATGTGCGTGGTAGAAGGTATATCTGATGTAGAAGCACTCACGAGAGCAATATAACATTTGACCGGCACAATAGAACCCAAAAAAAAAGAGATAACACGTAAAAGGACGCTCACACTATATATTGTTTGAGCCTTCTCTGTCAAGGTCTGTCAATTCAGTCGGCTAAGGGGCAGCAATCATACAGGGAGGAAATAGAAAATCAGTACGATAGGCATAGAGTGACGATCGAAGTAAAAAACAAAATGTTTGATGTGTTTAAGAGGTAGGAAGGTGGAATAAAACTTATTAGTGAATGGTTAATAAATAGAGGAGATAGAGGAGATATCGGAAGTGTTCAAGATCAAAAATGATCAAAGTGGAAGGAACACCAGAAGACAAATTAATAGTGTACGACAAAAATGGTTTCACAAGTAGGAAGGACTTGATGAGATAAACGTTTGAATAAGCATGCTGAGGAATGGTTTAGGGAAACTTTATATCTCGCTTGAATTTGTACGACGCGGAAAGATGTTCAGTGAAGCAACGTGTATGGCGCAGATTGAAGGCTTTGGAGTGGTCCATGTGGAGAAGAAAGTGAAAGGCAAAGTAGACGAAAAGGAAAACTAACAAAGGCAGAGTGAGGAGAAAAAAGATTTGTTGGTGGAACTGGAGAGGGATGGGAGGTGGATTTAGAGTCCTCTAATTTTCGATGAAATGCCGAAATCTCTGATAGAGGAGAGAACACTGGCAAGCACGAAAAAGGGAGGAAAAGAAAACGCATAACAATGAACGGAATGAAGGGAGATGGGAGTATGACTTGAAGGTGGGCTTCATGATAGCAGGTTTAAGTATATGGGTGATTCTAAGAAATTTATGGTTGTTAAGTTTGTTTCAACCCAAAACCTATTTTAAGTGGTAAACATCCAAAGTGATACTAGAAAAAATGTTGAAATGTGTTTTTGATTCCTACGTTTAGCTTTAGTTGCCAATAAATATCATCTCATAAAATATGCGTAGTTATTTAAGCGCAAGTTGGACGTAGGTCTTGCCAATCTTTGTGTCTCCTGCATACCTACTACAATGCATCAATTTCAGAGTCTAAAAATCATACAGGGAAAGAGAAATGGAACTGGAAACCCCTTATTTGGCGCGGAGCATGACTTCTGGCCGGTAGCGAGAGAACAAGAACAGAACTCGGGTCAAGTATCGCCAAAGCGAAGAAGTGAGCGGATTTTCGCCACGCTGAGCTGATACGCGCGCATGTCAATTTGGATCTTCCTGCGTCGGACGCAATTGCGAAATAGCCAACTTTCTCCGGCAGCCACCTGTTTCTAAGGGGCCTCTTACGCATTTTCGCACAAGCAAGTGCTCAATGACTTCTCCGGGCCTAAAGGAATGGGTGAAAGAAGGGTTTTTGTCGCGGATAAGGAAAAAGGGAAGGAAATAACGGAAAAATTCGCCAAGGTGGATCCATTCCCAGGTATTACTATATCGTACACTCCACTCTGCTCTCCTCATTGCTTCCCCCACTATTTGATCCTAAAAATATATATATATATATATATATATATATATATATACATGCATTAAAGCACATACGTATTCGTATACATACCTGCGAACACGCGAAGGCTTTCGCACCGATAATTTCATTCTCACTTCTTTATCGCCTTTGCGCTCCGAGCTTCCCACATTCTTTTCGCAATTCTGTCCGCACCAGATTCTCGCCCCAACCCCATTCCTCCTAACCCACCCCACGGCTCCCTCCCCATATCCCGTCCTGCAGGGATTGGGCAACCTGAGACGTTCAAAGCAGAAATCTTCACAACCCTCGCCTTCGAGCCAGTCGAGAGGGATTTTATGATTCCGTTTTATTCCGTCTCTCCCCTCCCTACACCCCCACCAGTCCCCTTTCCTCCTTTCCACCCTCACTCATCCCCCACCCACCCCAACTTCCCTTCAAACCGACACGGCTTTGGCACCCATCGGAAAAGAAAGAAAAATCAGATGAAACAAGAATAATAAAAAGAAATATGACGGCGCGATTTCACAGCCTGAAAATCTCGATAAAAAATTTTGACGAGAGAATCCATGATATCATTAATTTTAGAGGACAAATTTTCTTATTGACTGGGACTACAAGAGCGTAGGACTATTGCAACGTAGAGTAGTTGTAGTAATGACTGGTGGGCGAATACCCCCAACCACACGTCTTTGCGATGAACTTGAATAAAGTTTTATTTGAGAAGCGGCACTGACTTCCAAATTAAATTGTATTGGCCACCATTCGAGGAGACGTGGATAACCATTTATGAAGCAAAATGGAACCGTAAATTAATCGATACGATATATCACATCTCACTTGTCCTGAAATGTAAAACATTTTCTAATGAAAATGTATTTACTTACGCTGCATACCCTGATTTTGGTACCGTAGTACTTTGAATTGAAAAAGTGTACGTTGGATGTACTCGTTGGAAGTTATTTCTTCAACACGCGCCGCAAGAAATATGTTTCGGGTCATCCAGATGCTCTCAAAAGAGTCCAGGCGTCTGCGAAACTTGATAGGTATGTGAGTCGATGATTTCCTCATTCCCTTCCTTTGGGAGGGCCATCTCGATAAACTGAAAGTTTATCAAATTCAAGTCACGGAAAAGGGCATAGAACTGAATAAATGGTTCAAATGCACAACCACTTGGAAATATTCATGAGTGCTTTCGATTTTTCAGGTTAATTTGGAGAAAATGTAGTTTACGCGATGATAAAACCAGCACTCCGTGATCAACCATCCAGATTCCGTTTTGATAATTGTTCGCTCCTCAGACTTAGGCGTCGGTACGTGAGAGTTGCCGCGGAGTCATCAATCAGATCTCTTGCTGGCAACAGCGCAAAAGAAGGAGACAACGAGAAGAACGGAAATAATTTTTGCACGGATTTATCAACTGAGAATATTAATTGCACATTTCAATAATATACTGAATAACAATACTCAATAATATACTGAATAATATTCAATAATACTGAACAATACTCAATAACATACTGAATACAATCCAAAAGATTCTTTGTGCATACAAAAAAAGATTCAACAGCTTATTTAATTAAAAAATGAATTAAATAGGGATATAAATTATTGGAGTTTCAGTGAAGGACTCAGTAATATTTATGCAATAATTATATACCAATATTTACTCCAGGTTCAGCAGTTGAATCAGGAAGTAATATTTTCCGTAAAACTTGTCAGCAGCGAATTTGACAATATTTTTTAACTGTCCAATGAGTATGTATTGTTTACAACGTACTCTTTAAAAACTAGGTGATCGCAATGACGCGGCGGTTTTTGTACTGGCCACCCATCCAGAGGGCCAGGGTTCGAATCCCGGCGGCGTCGAACATTTTTCAGTGGGATCCCGTGCCCTACTTGAGGTGCTGTGTTGAGAGAACTTTGAGGGAGTTCGCCGTCCGTCGTATGGGACATTAAGCTTCGGATCCCTTGGCGCCTTTGGTTAAGAGGAGGCTAATGCTCTCCACCCTTCATCCTTTCCTGTTCATCCCTAATGGTGCAAATGACCTCAGCTGTAGGGCGCCTCCCCTAAGTAATACTACTATGGTCTCTTACTCTTTAACAACTAGGCGGCGTCGTCAAATGAAAGCCGTTTAATTTGAAATTAGCATTATCTATTTATTCCAACAAATAAGAGGACATCTCCAATTTTATTAGTTCAATAATAATAATACACTTTTTTAAAAAATGATTAATGAGAAACCGTTACTGAAAGGATGCGGTATTTCAAAGCGATTTTTACAAAGCGTTCGACAAAGTACGTACCTCGTGGTAAACTCCTCCAAAAGGTAGAAACCTATGGCATTTACAAAAATATCCTAGACTTGATGAAACACTTTTTGAATGATCGCCTACAAAGGGTAATCATAATGGTGCTGACTTAAAAGTTGTAGAAGTCACTCAAGGCGTTAATCAGAGAAGCCTTATAGGACATCTTTCATTCTTTATTTGTGTTAACTACATTTGCGTAGTAATATGTTAGTTAAGTAGTTAAAATTAGCATAGGCTTATGACCTGACAATATATTGGCTTCCAAAGATATTCATTGTTCTGAGGATAAATTAAGATTAGCAGAAAGTAATCCTAAGCAGCTTTAATGAAATGCAACGTTGGCGCGACACTTCGCAATAGGAACTTAAAAACTATCATGCGACGATTTTTTTCATTAGGAGTAGTTTCCTTCCGAAAGTCAGCTACATTATAAATATGAAAAAAGTACCTCGTAGACTCGATTAAATATTTAGGAGTTACCCTTATTGACGACCTCTCCGGGGTGACATATTCCCTTCATGTGTTACACATACAGTGGACAAGCTAACAAAATATCTCCTTATACCACCAAAAGCAGCAAGAAAGATTATGTCGTAGTCTGAGACGGGGGCCGTTCAATGTTGGCCCTACATTCTGAAGGCCAAACCGGTAAGTTGTACAGGTTGTCAAAAATAAAAACTTCCGAGACTATAAATTCAAGCATCCATTCATATCTCGCATATTTACAGAAAATGTTTTATTTTTACGAGGCTTTATTCGAACAAACCGTGGGAACCACGGAAACTGGAAAGGTAAAAAATCACGGAAGAGTGAGTGCCGTCACGGGCCGAAATAAATGTCGCCTAATGGCAACACGCCCACATAATGGCGTTTCCCCTCGACCGCTTTTTTCGGGCGCCTCCCCCAGGGCCCACCCCCTCCCCCAAACCTCCCGCCCGCCCCGCGGGGCGAAGGAGCGAGCCACTGTCGCTCCCGTAATGGGCGTCGGGGATTTATCGGCGATCGACACTGGCTCCGTTTCTTCTAATGCCCGCAATGGGCGGAAGTGCGCATTCACAGCTTTGTTTATTAATTTCGCGCACAGACTCGCCCTCTCAATGTAACGTACGTCTTTCTGGCCGACGCCGATCACTTGTGTCCGAGCGCACGCTCCCAGCATGCTTCATCATAAAATTTAATCACACTTTTAAATGCGTTGTTTGTCAAAATCCTCAATTTGCTTAACGACTCCCTCAGGTCTCACCGAGGCAATAAAATGGGCCCGTTTTGATTTGTCTCGTCGAAGCATTTATTACTCCTCTAGCTGCTGTTATTTGCCTTCATCGAGAAATATTTCACAAATATCTATGCATCACGGCTGGTAATCACGTGATACGCCCTCTTTAAACGCTGCGTTCTGTTCACGGGGCACTGGAGGACAGCCTTGAATGCGAATGAAGAACGGTTGGATGTTTGCAAATACCTGTGATACAGTCTTCTTAACTACGTATTAGCAACTTAGACCCACTGGAAAAAAAACTTCTGTTCATTGTAATTCAAATCCAAACTTTTTCTTCTGTTGCGATTCACAAAGTAGGAAACTAAGTTGAAAGCGATACGTGCGCCCCAAAATGGACCCCTAACACATTATTTTTATCGCCAATTACAATTTGAAACTCAAAAGCTAGGTTTTTGTAGCCTCGTTAAAACCAATGATAACGTTAACCTCCGGATAAGGCCAAAATTCAGTTTTATGACCGTTAGTTAAGTTCAAATCAGGCCGTTAAACATTTAAATTACTGACAAACCCCGAAACTACGGCAACGATACGAGTATTTACATTCAGTAATATGCCAACTTATTTGCTCATAGAATTGTCTGACGTTAATCTCCACGTTTCGTTATTGTTCTCATCAACTAACATTAAGTTTAACAAGAAATCATAAAACCGCACATTTAGATTGCCAAAAATTAGCACCGTGGCAATTCTTTCTTTCATTGTTGAACAACAGCTTAAACGATTAATGGAAGTCTACATCATAAAATACCCAGAAATTAGCCATGATTTTAATTGCTTGGCTACAAGCACCCACACCAATCGCTTGGGACACCCATACTCACCAACCCCCGGGTGTACTTGTATAATAATTCAGCGCTATCTTTTTACAAAATACACGGTCAGTCTTCACGTTGCGAACCTATTCCATATCGAAGAAAAAACGAAGGAAGATTTCGACTTAAACTTATTTTTTAGTCCACCAAATACGCTGAATCCATTTTACGCTCTAATAATAACAAATTTGACGAAACGTCGGTCGTGGAATGAAAATAGAAATCGGCGGAAGAACTTGGCCCATTTGTCTATTTAGTAGTCTACATATAAAATGAAATTGAAGACTCGATGGTTTTTCCATCCTCGTTTGACGTTCCTCGATTGTGCAAAATTAATCACCACAAAACAGTAATCCAGAGAAAATCTTGGGAGCGCTGTCGGCAGAGAGAGTGCCGAGCAGGCTGCCGATGGCCCGTTCCCCCTCGTAGTGGCGCCGGGGGAGGAAGGCGCCGTCCCCAGGGGCCTCATTATGTGTGGCCCCCATCCTGCAGCAACCCTCGACACTGGACCGGAATCTCAGTCCACCCCCCGCCCCATTCCATCGACTCCAATAAGGCCCAGCCCTTAAAGGAACATCCTTCATCCTTAATAGCTGCCCCTCCGAAGCACGCGGTGACTTGGCTGCACCAGAGCCCTCGCGTGTTCCCACTAACTCCACAAACATCCCCCTTCTTACCCTTTTAAAGGGAAGACAGCTCACGAGGTTAGAGGTGGCCCGCGCTCAATAGTGCGGATTCCCTAGGTACCCAGAGAGACGAAGGCTGAGGCACTCATGAAATACTCCTTGGGAACCAATGTAAATAATGACTATTAGAATCCTAGTTCGGAACCCAGTGATACATATAGTACATTTATGAGCAAATACAAGCACAACTGCAAACAACAATGCAAATACAACTTGTATTTCACCTAATGTACATCTGCATCCACGCAATTACCCAAAATGGCGTGTGGCGGGAGGTGATAGAGTACCGCATATGCATGCAGGGGTTTACATGCATACGGTCCCAGGGTGCGCGGCAGGGGACTTTTAGACGCCAGCAATTAAGTCAGTTGTGATGAAACGTAGCTTCAATGTTCTAAATTTTTCCGAATGTATCATATATATATATATATATATATATATATATATACACTTTTTTGGAAAACCCACAAACGTGTAATGTAAATTCACTGATAGTCATAACAAACACAGAAACCAAAACACACAAAGAGGGAAAACTCACTGGTTCTCGAATTTTCGGTGGTCCAACCACCTTTCTCAAGAGGAATTAGGAACAGAACTGAGGCAGAGGAGGGCCCGAAAGCAGTGGTAGGAAGGAGAAGGGGAAATGGGGGAAAAGAGGGGAAAAGAGGGGAAAACCATAAACACAGTAATCAACCCGAAGGTCGGTTTAGTAGGTGATGGTATAGCTCACCCATGTACCAAGCCCGACGGCGTGTGAATATTCACACATCAGGGTAGGGGGGCCAGTTCCTTTCCCTGTGCCAGTTATGGTTTCCCAGGAAGATCTGGTACCCGAATAATCAACTAGCTTGGGTGGAGCTGCAGGTGCCCAAAGTGCCTTGCCCGGGAATTGAACCCGGGACCCTCCGGTCAGTAGTCCAACGCTCTACCCGCTAGACCACCGCGACCCGCATATATATATATATATATATATATATATATATATATATATATATATATATATATATATATATATATATATATATATATATATATATATAGCAACACAGCACGAGAACATATAAAAAGAACACTCACAATAATATCTTGATAATTTCGACGGACTATATATATATATATATATATATATATATATATAAAAGAATAAGTCATATCTTCCGAAGAAGACGGAGTTCGAGTCCGTCGAAATTATCAAGATATTATTGTGAGTGTTCTTTTTATATGTTCTCGTGCTGTGTTGCTGTCTAAGTTTTTTATTCAACACTTCCGTGTTACTTCGAAGAAATCATCTATATATATTTTTTTCTGTATATATATACATATATATATATATATATATATATGATTTCTTCGAAGTAACACGGAAGTGTTGAATAAAAAACTTAGACAGTAACACACAGCACGAGAACACATAAAAAGAACACTCACAATAATATCTTGATAATTTCGACGGACTCGAGCTCCGTCTTCTTCGGAAGATAATATATGACTCTTAGATATATATATAGTCACTTTCTTGGAAAAGCCACGAACGTGCACAATAAAATTCACTAAATAGTCATAGCAAACACAGAAACTAAAACATATAAAAGAGGGACTCACTAGTTCTCGAATTAGCTCTGACTGCTTTCGGGCTCTCCTCTGCCTCAGTTCTGTTCCTAATTCCTCTTGAGAAAGGTGGTTGCACCACCGAAAATTCGAGAACTAGTGAGTCCCTCTTTTATATGTTTTAGTTTCTGTGTTTGCTATGACTGTTTAGTGAATTATATATATATATATATATATATATATATATATATATATATATATATATATATATATATATATATATATATATATATATATACACTTTTTTGGAAAACCCACAAACGTGTAATGTATATTCACTGATAGTCATAACAAACACAGAAACCAAAACACACAAAAGAGGGACTCACTGGTTCTCGAATTTTCGGTGGTCCAACCACCTTTCTCAAGAGGAATTAGGAACAGAACTCCACAGATGGTTTCTGTGTTTGTTATGACTATATATATATGTATATACACATAATTTGTGTATTTAAATTCTTTGATTCATTTATGATAACTCATTTAATGAATGTTGTGAAATAATTAGAATATGCGAGAGTATTTTAACAGATAAAGGAGGGAGACAGAATGGAGATAAAGATTTAACTTAAACCCCCAACCCTGGCGCCTCCCACTTTCTCTGCATCCTCCACCCATTCATTCTGCCTTGAGGCTTCCGCGAACGATTTCATGTACCCCCCGTGAGATTCCCTCTCAAGTGCCCCCTCCCATCCCCACCAATCCATACCATCCTCCCTGACGCCCTCCTCTTACTTGGTGTTCTAGGGACGGGTATATTTGTATCCTGTAGCGAGCGATATTTTACTTCTGGGAACCATACAAAGAACGTCTATTCTCAATTATCTAAATAATCACATTTTTTTTCCTGCTAAAGCCACCGGAGTTATATTTCGGACGAGTCCCATTTCTGAATCAACCCACTGGTGTTACTCTTTTACGTTGCATGAGCTGTCCGAGATGGGCGAGCACTCCGGTAGATGTGCCGAAAAAATATGCGAATTTTCTTTCGGGTTGAGTGGGTCGGCAAATAGAGGGGGAGTTTGTCGCACGGGAGCTTCTTGAAATTAGCTGGGCAAGAGGATCGAACTTTTGTCTGGATGCGTGCGGTGTTGCCGGGTCACCATCCCAGCTGTGCATCGTGACCAACTCCTGCCTCCAAATAGAAGTAGTCAGCCCTCCGCTAAGATGTCGCGGTCGGATACTAGCCCCCTGGCGGAACCAATCCATCCACCCTCTTCTTAAATAGTCAGCGCCCTCGTATCTTCCCGTGGTCCCCGCCTCATTTCTCTCCATCTCTCTGCTTTGCCGAAATCGTTCCGGTGGGGCGTGGCGACTCGCTCCCCTTTCCTCACCAATCCGAGATCGGTTTTTGCTTCGTTGCGTGACGGCACGAAAGGGCTGGCAGGAAGAGCACGGCGACAACTCGGTGACCGCGAGGAGGCTTGCCTACGGACGAAGAATGTCAGTGACTTCCACGCCCTGCTTATTGGAATGTCAAGTCGCGAGGGAAAGCGAATTAATACTAAATCGCGTTATGCCTCACTTCTCTTAATTCGATTTCTGGCTGCTGATCCCGAGCACCAAAATACCATCGCATAAACCACACACGCACATACCTAAATATATATGTATACACACACACACACACACATATATATAATATTTATAGAAAAAAAATATATATACATAAAAACATGTATATATATGTATATATACAGATGATTTCTTCGAAGTAACACGGAAGTGCTGAATAAAAAACTTAGACAGTAACACACAGCACGAGAACACGTAAAAAGAACACTCACAATAATATCTTAATAATTTCGACGGACTCGAGCTCCGTCTTCTTCGGAAGATAAGATATGACTCATATATGTATATGTGTATATACATGTATATATATACATATATATATATATATATATCATATACATGTATAATATACAAATAGATGTATATTATATATATCACATAATATACATGTGTATAGCCAGATAAAATTTGCAAGCGAAATGAAATAATTAATTTTGTATTCGTTTTGCGATGATGAAAACTTCGTTCTTAATTTTATTTGTTGAATGTGAACAACTCTGTAAAAGCACATATACAATTTTATGTGCACATATAATAGTAAATTTGCTTACATCCATGTATGATTAAAAGAGAAATGCTTTGAATTGCTAAGCTTGAATATTTCTCCTGTTTTTGTTGAAAACAAAATGTTCACTTTTACTCAACATAATAACTAACTAAAACTCTACGAAATTTTTAAACATTAAAATCTATTTTAGTGCATCAGCGGCGCACCAGCTTATGTACCAATAAGTTGGTGCGTTGTTATAAGCAATAAATTATCTTGTAAAATGCTTTCAGAGTAAAATACAATCATTATTATTCCCGTTGTCTCCACCTTTGTTTATTTAATTGAAGAATTTTTAATAAATGAACTCTGTCCGTCCGATTATGTAACATGTATGGTTAAATTTAAACTTTGTATTTTCTTCTAGCTCACTTTAATGCTCGTTTTATTTTTATGATTGAATCTACACCAACACCGATGACCAAACAACCTGCAACCATTTTTTCTTTAAAGCGTATATTTTATCGTCGAGCTAATATATATATATAAATATTTTTTTGCTTTCACAATGTAACTTACAAACTATCAAATCTGTAACTTTAGAGCAACACTGAAGTTACTGAAAGTATAATTGGAAACAAACTGATATTTCAGGAGCAATGGATATCTCCAATTACTATTCAATGCCCTCTACAATTTCATGTGTTCCATGCAAGTTTTTATATTATATGACATGGTGGCCAAAGTCTTACAGTACGAGGTCTATCCAATAAATACATGAACTGCGGCCATTAAAACTTTAATTTGCCAAATTTAGTCTGCATAGGTTTTGTCCACTTCAAAGTACTCTTCATTCGTTCTTATGCACTTATTCCATCTTCTTTTCCACTGTTTAAAGCACCCTTGGAAGTCCTCAGCAGTTAGGCTTTTCATCTTTCTTGTTGTTTCATGCCTTATTGTGTCCACATCTCCCCATTGATGTCCCCTCATCTCATTTTTGCATTTTGGGAATATGAAAAAGTCGCAGGGGGCGAGATTTGTCGAATAAAGAGGATGAGCAAGGATGGTGAGTGAAAAAAAGTGTGGAAGTCACAAAGTGCTTATTTCTTTCTAAATATGACGTCCTTCCACAAAATAAAAGCTTCTACCTTCGATTTAATGGTGAGTGAATTTTTTTCCCGAAACCGGCGAGCAATTCATGCTGAATGTGCAATGCATCGTCATGGTGAAGGATTCATCCATAATGTTTGGTTAAAATAGTGTGCACTGTTGATTTTCCAAAATTTAGTTCATCAGCGATGATTCGGACAGTTTTTCAACGATCGGTGAGGACAAGGGACCGCACACGATCAATGTTGTCGTCAACACAATTGACGTCCCTTTGCCGTCAACAATGTTGTCCACCCGGCCTTGCATCATCCGTGGCCTTTGTCGGCCATCTTTAAAACGCTTAATCTACTGTAAAAAGCTGTCATTATTTCAGTGATTTCTTGATAACTTTTATACCTCACTTCACCAAAAACCTTGCTGTTGACTCGTTGCTCCGTGAATTCATCAATTTCCATTTTCGACAAACAGTAAAAACAAGGACAACAGAAACTAACATAACTGGCACCATGCGAACAGCTCGGTGATCCGCTAAGCACGGACAGCTCATTGGGTCTCGGGCAACTAGCGCCAGTAGTGGGTTGGATCATAGCCCGCGTGATATCCGCCAGATTGCACCAGTTCGCGTATTTATTGACCGTACCTCATATACCAGGCCATTGGATATTAAGGAGCATACCTAAAATAATTTCAAAATAACAGTAATGTAGAATTGCTCTACATAAAATTTTTAATCTAAAACTCTTCATATTACAGAGTCGAAATAAGGTGTACGTAAATCCAGTTGAGAGATTTGCAATGATGCCATTCCCGCTCTTACTTTCAAATTGTACATGCTACTCTAGTCAGATATTTCAATCACTTGAGCCCATTTGTTAACAGGAAAATATATTATGTAATATTATTTGCAAATCTGAAGATATCAACCTTTTTTTCGAATAATTGTCCGGGCCTCTCTTAAATTTTCAACTGCAGCTTTTCATTTTACTGTTAATTTTGTGCACAATAAATTACAGGAACGAATATGGTCTCCCTTTCTCCTGGCTTTGAGATTTGCGCAATTTCATTCTTCTCAGTTGAAGAAAACGAAATGCGTTTTCTCTAATCTGTCCAAATCGGGGGAGATACGTCACACCCAAGAATGTAGATGGACATTGAGGCCTCATTCGACAGTTTTTAAGGCCGTGGTAAAGGCGGGAATCAATACCGCAATAAATGACAGCAAGCAAGCCATGCTGGTCATTTCTTTCGTCATGTTCAAGCCATGACGAAAGAAAGAATACCCTGGAGGATGAGGTGGAATTATTCTCCCCATTCCGCTATGGAGGGCTATAAGCCTAAAGCTTAACCCAATTCGCTGGCAACGTCTTCAGTGCCTCTGTGGGGTGGCAACGACAAGAGGGAAGACTTCAAAGAGATTCAACACTACTTTACATGTGCGAGTGCATTTCTCGATGTGGGGGTCATCAGGCGACGTTGATGATCTTCCAGAACGCTCGTCGTCCTGCAGTGATTTCCTCCTCTGTTTGAACCGGGTAAACCACTCATAACACGCGGTACGTTTCATTACATTCTCGCCATAAACCTTGGTAATCAACGACAAAGTTTCCGTGAAGGATTTGCAGAATTTCACAGAACAACGCTGCTCCATCAAAGAGCTCATTCCCGCGAATCCGATTTGTCGCCGCACTCCACGAACTTCACATAAACGGCCGTAACTAATCAGCAAAATGGTTACAGGAGATTATTTGGGAAGTTTCCGCGGACACAACGCTTTCAAACGGATTGAAAAATAAACAACTGAAGGCGCGCTATTCAAAAAGCTCGGAAACTCTTTGAACAGACCTCGTACTTCCAAGTAATACTTCGCAATCCGTCGGAGGGCGTGTGGCAGGGGGTGATAGGGCACCAGAAACACACGAAGAAATACCGTTTTATGTATTAAATCGTGGGTCGCGGTATTCCAGGGGTAGAGCGTTGGACTACTGACCGGAGGGCTCGGGTTCGATTCCCGGGCAAGGCACATTGGGAAGCTGCAGCTCCACTATGTGATTTAGCAGGTACCAGATCTTCCTGGGCAACCATAACCGGCACAGGGAAAGGAACTGCCCCCCCCTACCCTGATGTGTGAATTTCACACGCCGTCGGGCTTAGTACTGGGTGAACACTACCATCACCCACCCAACCGACCTTGATTGGGTTGATTACTGTGTTTAGTTTTTAGTAATTCTCAAGTTACATTCAGGATCATTTAGAAGACGCTCGTCGCCTGCTGAAAGAACGTTCAAGGATACTCTTAAAAGAAAATAAATTATTTATGTATAAAGAATCTAATGGAAAATCTTAGAGGATAGCATGTGTGAGTTTTTTCAGTCGACGTACCTGTAGAAGCGTACGCCCGCGTTAGCTCACCTCGGCGTTTCTCCCGTCCTCGGAACTTCGGTTCACCTCGGCCTCGGCGTGTCCCACTCCCTGCGGGCCATTCCTCTGGTGGGACGCCCAGAAGAGAACCCTTTATAGTTTACTTCACAGTCAAAATTGTCACTGCAGTACAAATTTTTGTAGGTTTGGTCTTAAAGTGTACAAAACAAAAATTCGAGTGTAAAGATTGTTATAGCATGCAGATGAAGATTTTCGAAAAGTGTAGAAATTCGAGGATTTACATTTTACTTTGATACCTAATATCTACGCAATACAGCGCAAGTCGTCTCAAGGGTGTGCGGCGGGGGATGGTGATAGGACACCAGCCATATCTACAGCAGTATTAGTTCTTGAATGCACTCGAATGTATGACAGTTCACACACTGTTGAAGGACCCATACATGCCTATACTCGCGAAGCAAAAATTATTTGCCTAGACCAATACATCTGGTTCAATGCTTCATGCTGTTTTGAAAATATTGTGCGGTAAAAGGCTGAATACCTGAGCCTTATTTGGAGGGTGCCTCTCACTTATTTCATCCCGGTGGTCGCATCGACCAATATAATTTGGAGTCGCAATAATTCCTTCTGTTACCCAAGAAAACTCGGAAGCCCTGGGCCTTTCTAAAAGTCTTGCCTGTCCTCTTGGTAAATAAGGTGGCTCGCAGCATAAATGCTTCAACATGCTCTATCCATCTCCCGCAGTTTCTTGAAAAATGCTCAATTCTGCCAATCTCGTACTCAATCGTTGGATCATTACCACCGGCTACTCGAGAGGGAGAATAATATTTGGAAATCCGCTGGCAGCAGCTGAGGATTTGGCTCCAGGAAAAGTAATTTCATGTCTCTTGTCTGCTGAATGTAGGCCGGCAGATGGAGTGCGAGAGGGCCTTGGGTGGGCCCTGCCCGAGCTAATCATCCCCTGCGGACGCGACGGCGGGAAATCCGTGCCTCGAGCACGAGGGCCGGCCTCCCCAATGCCCGAACGTTCTCCGCTGCTTTTTCTCCTCGTGGTTTTCCACGATGATGCGAATTATAAGCTGAACCGGGGAACGGCACATGTAAACGCTTGCCATGGGCTGAGTCAATTGTTCCATTTGAAGTGATATCACTTATGTTTCCATCCAGAATGGAGAGTTCGTACGTGAAATAAAAACTTCGCATCTGGACACAGTAAACCTTTTAAAATGACTCCGCTCACATTTAAAGTAAAATATTTTGCCCTACGTTATTTTTATTTTATTTTTCATCCACTTGAATTAATAATAAAATGTAGGTCGTGAGAAAAAACATTTGGTCAATCCAGATTAAAATGTCAAGACGAAATATTTTCATCAACGAACAATATTTTTCATTAAAGACGAAATATCATTAAGGCTTACCAAGTAGTTTTTCATTTAATGATTCAAGGAGGAACCAAAATTAAAATCAATGGGAATAATGTCCTATTTTTCGTATGCACTACACTCTTATTAAAAACGGAAAATGTCCACTCCTAAAACTGAAAGCACTCATGCGGGTAGTCGTTAGGTAACCAAATCCTTGGATTTTTCTTGGCAACATAAATAAAATTTAATTGTCTTGGAGACTAAAATGTTTAATACATATATGTATAATATATAAAATGTATACATATGCATAGGGAACCGAATGTTTCGGAATATTTGGACAATGGCTTTTGTTCCTTTTCATCTTTGGAATCCGCTTGGAGAACATTTATCAGCCCGTGTCCTCCATGCGACTACTCTTCGCGACCCTTGGCGTCCCTCCCCGTCAGGGTTCGCTGTTTCTCTCTACCCGGTCCTTGCCACTCCTTCGGTTTACCTTTATCCTATCATTTACAGGCCGCATTATTCTGGTGAGAAACGCGTTCGCTTACTAACCCGAAGGTCACGGCACCGGAAAACACCCACCAGACTTGTCACAACATGGGTTTTTGTCAACTCTGGTGCTTCGCCCTGAGAGACACCTCTAATGATAAGAAGACGACCTATCGGGATCACATTGTGCGTGATTCAGTTTTTATTTTTTCGCAAAAGGCGATCACTTTTCGCACATATCGCAATAAGGCGATCAACTTAGAGGAAATATCAATGGCAAAACCTGGAGACCATATTTCATACTAGCATGCAGTTTGCGTGCCAATGGCTACACATTGATAATGGAATTCCTACGCTCGTCATCAACCACACCAATGCACGCTCTCCCTTTAGATGAGGTAAGCATCCCCTTCACTGTTTTACCTCTCTCATGGCGGAGGGGGGATTTCATACATGCCCCCTTTCAGAAATTTCCTAGTCTGCTGGAACGTTTTAGGGCACTCACGAATTCGCGGACGCGATTGGGGATTCACGACTGTCCCTTACGCTCATGTGTCACGAAAGGGGTCACCGAAATAACTTCGTGGAGCGTGCCGTTTGTTATTTACGTGCATGTACAGCTAACTTGGCCAAAAATAAATGTTCTCGTTAGCGCGTTCTTTAAATGCACGCATCGTAGCTACTACTCCACCCCTCGTCACGCATTTATCAGATCAAACTAAATATAAAACTATAGATGAATTTCACAAAGTTAACAATAATAGCCATAACATGCACAGCAGGCAGGTTCAGAGCGGTCGGCAGTGGGGGACCACGTGGGGATGCTCTGCGTGTCGAGGTGTGCTAACAGGGTGTCGCCGGATGAATCAGGTGACTGGCCAAGCAATAGGATGGAGGCAATATCAAGATGGATGGAAGGTATAGATGGAGGCAATATCAAGTCAAGAAGATGGCATTTGTAGAGGCACGGCAAGAATCTCTGAGCCCCTGAATGACGGGGAAGCCAATGACGTGGTGTCCATCGAACATATTCCTTCGCTCAATTCAATGGTCGTCGGAAATTGGCAAACGCTATGTGCAGATGCATGTTCGCTGTAATAAAAACTTCGAGTAATTAAAACTTTCAATCCAAGGCTCTTAGAGGGGGTACTAAGGTAAACAATTCATAATATTTGATACAGTTCACCTATCTCCAACTTTACTCTTAGCAAATAACATCCTTTCACATCCTCAGATACCTGGAACTATTTCTCAGGAATCCAGCCCCGTGAATCTATTCTAAAACTAGAATCATATTCTGCGTCTGTGGTGGGCGTAACATTAACGTCAAATTTTAGTTACACAGTTCGTTCTTTTTATTCGACATATAAGCACGGCAGCAAAAATCACTTTCCCATGGACGTTAGCCACCGTCCCTTGCTGCGGTAAACGGAAAGTTTCCTCATGTCATACTACCTAAGGGCGAGGCAGATCTGTCCGTCAGCTAACGGATGATCTTCTCGTCAGAATAATTGTAGGAATGACTAATTATTGAAGAACAATTGAGATAAATTAATAGAAATTTATCATTTAGTTTATCAATGCATTTATCATGAACCCAAAATTCCACTTGATATACTTCACAACCTTCCGAACATCTCGGTTATAACAGATTTTATTTGAAAGGAATTGCACAGCCTTCGTATAACTATATGAGTATTCTCGTATTTGTGCTTATTTCAGCAACGTGGTGAAGATCAGTAGTAAATAATATGGATATCTTATCGACCGCGGATTGCGGATTCATGTCAAAATTCCGTTTGTTAAAAATTAATTTGGCTAGTTGGCTAGGAGAATTCATGTGAAAACTCTTCATAATTAATGTATAAATAAATAATCAAATAAATAAATATAGGAAATGAGTCGTAACATGTTGTCTTCCTTACACAATTTTCACGTGACATTAAATGGTTGCAAAATGAAAACTACTCCTTCGATCCTGGTCTTTCTCATTTAATCCGTCTACAACATCCCTCGGTCGTATCCCCACCCTCCCTGACTCGATGCGTAGCCCCCACCCCCGTCCCCTCCTCAACTGACTCGGATTTTGTCCCGAAATGACTTCATGCGCGATTCTCATCTCTCTCCCCCCTCGCTATCTCCCTCTCTAGGAGTACGAAAAGGGTCGAAGCGACCCTCCCGGACCGTATATACCTGTCTTGGTAGTGGGGTCGTTAAGGAGGAAGAACACTCATCCCGGGGACCAGCTTTACCCCCTGAACCCTTCTCATCCTGCTACAAAGACGATAAAAGGCAAGGACGCTCCGCCGCTGCTGCTATCGGGGATGGGGATATACTAGTGATGGAGGCAATATTAACTAAAGGGAGCTGCGCTCGTTGTAAGCCACGTGAGCGAATACGGAGTTTCTGTCTTGAGCAAATCCTTCCCTTGATTCTTCGCCATAAGACTATTATTAAGTCACCGGAAGATTCAAAATGACCCATAATAGCATTGACAGACTAATGACAATAGATGCTGGGCTTCAGGAAAGAAGAAAAAGAGAGGAATAAAAAAGCTTTGATAGCTTCCGTAGAACTATTAATCAGAATGTTAACCAATGGGATTATATCGGAGTGCCTCAAACGGGGAGGCAGTGATGATAAGGTAAAACGTCGAGATCTAGAAGTAATTAGAAGGAAGGTATATCGACGACAGGGTGTTAAAATGATTATAAAAGATAATGGATTCGGAACAGCTAAATGTATGGAAAGGAGAAATTACATAAAAAAGAGAGAAAAGGGTAGTAGAAAGTATGAAAATGAATAAGTAAGATAAGAAAAACAGAAATATGATAAGAGAGACTAAAATGAAGAGTAAAAATAAAGGATACCAATCATGGAAGTGCCTAAGAGGAATTTGTACAGAAGAATAGGGTAAAGGGTGGGAGAGCGATGGAGCTTCATGCTACGAGAAGCTCCATCGTAGAAGGATCACGAAACAACTTACAGGGACTTAAGAGGCAAATATAATGACAACGATAAGAGATTATTCCAGAAAAAGCAGTCATTTTAGCGAGGGATAATCGAGGGGCGTAAAGACCACACTCTTAAGTCCCTATAGGAAATGTATAGATTATTAGTATTGCCTAAAATGGTCGCTTCCACTCGGGAAGGATTAATTCATGCATTGTAAATATAAGGAGCCATTACATGTAGTTTTGTAATCAGCATTTTGGAAAAGGCCAACTTCTTAAACTCCTTCTTTCAAAACGTCTTCAACATCGTCTCACTTAATGTCTCCGGTTGCTTACCAATTAATTCCTGCCAACCAATGTCCAAAATTAGACTCGATTAATTACTTAGACATTACTCTCACCCTCCTGGGTGAAATATATGTAGATAGATAGGTAGTCTTCTTTATTCTGGGGCGAGAATCAGACTATGGAGTCTCTTCTACCACCTGTTCCCTACTGGTAATATGTGGACAATCTAATAAAAAGTTAGTATTTATTATAAGACGGTTTTGAAATGTGGGTGTGGAGAAGAATAGAGAAGGTGAATTGGCCGAAAGGAAAACAAATGAGGAAGTAATGGAGATGGTGGGCGAGGAGAGCGGTTTGTTGGGAGAAATCCTATGGTGGCAGGAAAAATGGATGAAAGGCGTTTTGAGCGGCAGTTGGGGTGTTGAAGAAGGTAATAGAGGGGGAGAATGTTAGTCAAACGAGGAAAGGACAGGAACAGGATAGGGATGTTGGACGGGATGAAGGGAGGAAAGAAGTACACAGAGATGAAGAGGGACCTGATGCTGAGTAGGTTGCTGATTTGTGTTTTGTTAGGAGTCAGAAGATATTTCTTTGATAGTTGTGTCCATCCAAAAAACTACCTTAACCGATAGATTACCTATTAAAAGAAGAAGGTTGGGAAAATATAATGAAAAGGTTAACGAGAAATATTCTCTTTCACTGGTTAGGCCTCATTTAGAATATGCTGTAAGTCTATGGGATCCTCACGAAGTTGTATTGACTGTTAAATTGGATTGCGTGGAGCGTAGAAGAGCTAGATTTATGAAATTTTGTAATGACAAACTGATGGTGCATCAAAATTATGAGAGGGTCATAGGTTAATAATTACTCGCTGAGAGTAGGCTACATTTAAAATTTAACTGCACAAATTGAAAGGATGTCTCTTTAATGATGTTGAAAACGTATTATTACCTCCGACGGGAAAACATTCTTAGAACTTGCAGCGCCAAAAAGGTGAGTGTTCATTGTTCATTCCGTTGTCGGCCCTTTATTTCCAAGTGCTTCCAAAATGGTTGTGTTAGCTGTTGAATCCGAAACTGAGAAAAAGAAAATGGTATCAATCAATTCTGCAGGAATTTCAAGTCCGATGTCATTCTATTGGCTTTATATCCAATTGGCAGCAGCACGTAGACTACTATATGGAGACTCATTTTGAAACAAAATGTGGGTAAGGCAAGGGTAAATAAAGGCTACCTTCCCTTCTTCCCTCATTCAATTCTTATTTGCCAAAATTCCATTCTTGCATTGGAATGCATATTAACGGATGACTCCGTTAAAAATTAATATTGCGAAATCTCCCGCAGTTTCTTGGAATTTGTCAAGCACCTCCATATTACGCAACCGACAATACCTCCATTTCAATAGTTATCAACTATCGCATACAAAACGGTCCATCCATTTCTATATTTTCATCCGGGGATATTTCCTATTAAACTCTACACTATATCTCTCAAATTTCGCAATGCTAATAAAGTAACATTCCCTTTCTAAGATAATTAGGGGGGCTTTACTTTAGAAATTAGTAAGTGTCATATTTTATTCAAATCTATTTATAAGCGGGTCGTTCAATAAGTCCTTAAGAAAAAAGAGAAAAATTATTTTTTTTGGTATTATTTTGAATTTTTCAGTAATTATCTCCTTTTAGCTCGATAAAAAATTAATTTTTAAACAATCGCCGTTTTCAATAGATTTGCACCCAGGGATTTTTTTTTTTAATTTACAAACTTTGGCTCGGCGGAAAACTGTTCACGTCGAATGAGGATGGCATAATACAACTGCACAGACGCCCATTTTGAGGACCATCCCAAATCCTAAGTATTGGACTGCTTGAAAAATCGGAGAAATGCTGGGAAAAGTGTACCGAGTTAAAAGGAGATTATGACACAATTGACATCCCCTGCCACACGCCCTTTTATGGCGGTTTATGGGGTACTGTGTTGGTTTGGACATGGAAATTACAATACAGTTGTATTTTGTTGGACAAATGTGTCGCAAAAAACATTTTCTTAATTTTAAAATCCTCCGCTCACTACGCAGAGTCTTTGTCCGTATGGTAAATATCTCTTTTTAAGAATAAAAGAGATATTTTCCGATTAGCTCTCTAATTTACTATAGGATAATTGCATTAGTGGAGATAACATTATAAGGGAATAATTTATAGATACTTGTCCGTCATTAACGTGTTCATACTTCTACTCTGTGCAATTTGTGTAAATGAGAGCTCACTGAGTTGCTACGTGCACCCTGGTAGGAAATTTGCAGGCGAGACAACTTTTGGTCGCACAGAACATGCGTGCAAATAAACCTGGCACCTGCTAGATAGCGCCGATCGTTAAGTCTGAGATCCGAGCGTCGGGGAAAGGGTTAGAGGGAGGGGGGTGCGCGGGGGGAAAGGGGGACTGGCAGGTTCCTTAGCCAAGGGTGCCCTTGTATCTTCTCGGGCGCTGCCATCAGGATGCTGCCATCTGCCAATACGAGATGGGCAGTGTTGTACGAGACATCCGTCGTCAAATATAATGACGAGGTTCGCGTGCTCCAGCCCCCCTGGCGCCTGGGTGAGGCGCCTGCTGCGGGAGAGGAGTGACGGGGAGAGGGCGGCTCCCGCAGGGGGGGCAGGGAGTGAGTGGTTTGGCGAGGACTTATGAAGCAAGAAGTCCTAGAACATATCATTTTTAGCCGCATCAAAAAATATCTTGAAAAAAAATCATATAATCAGCAAATAAAGGGAACGAGATGGTACGGTGGCTAACGTGCTGGCTTCCCACCCAGAGATACCGGGTTTGAATCCCGGCGGCGGTAGATATTTTTCTCTGGTATCCCGATCCTTACTTGAGGTGCTTTGTGGAGGGCACTTTGAGTGAGTACGCCGTCCGTCGGATGGGACGTTAAACTGTTCGTTCCCTTGGCGCCTTTCGTTAAGAGCAGGCTAATGCCGACGCCGGGTTTCTCTCCGCCCTTCATCCTTTCCTATCCGTCCCTAATGGCGCATATGACCTCAGCTGTCGGTCGCCTCCCCTAAAACTACTATCACTACCAGCAAATAACGCCGAATCAGAAAGTGGAGATCGTGTGAAACTCAGCCGGGACATTTTATACACAATATCCTGAAAGCAGAAGACAGAAAAATAAGTAAATGGGATTTTTTGGAAATTTTAAAAGATCCCCATACGCCGAATAGATGCACCAATTGCCAGGAACAGAATAAACGATAATTTAATCAATTGGATTCAGAAAATCCTTATTTACTGCAAACAGAAAATGGCTATATATGGCTCAGCCTCTAATTATACAAATTTATCGTCCGGGGTGCCTTAGAATGGCTTCATTGGCCATTTACCCTTTCTTATATATAATAATGGCACCAAGGAAGCCATAAAAAGGAATATAAGACTGCTTGTCGACAACCCTCTAATCTACTGGGCAATAGTGTGTAAAACTAGTGGTCAACTGCCTAGATCGGGATGCTGTAATTGCTAATTCCCACCCCGAGGATCCGGTTTGAATCCCATTGGTGGCCCGGTTTATTTAGTAGTATCCCGACCTTAACCGGGGGGTACTACTATGTGGGGAGCACATGAAGTGAGTACGCCATATTAATTAGGTAATTAATTATAAAAAATATAAATAATCATCTACAATCAATATATAATGTTTCGTCAAGCAAGAGAGTTTTGGAAAATTCGGTAATATTAATGAATGCTTTATAGTAGATAGAAGTAGAAAAGGTGACGTATCCGCAACCTGTGGGTGCATGTCTCAGATTGCTCAGGTGCGTCTGTTGGATGGAGAGGCGGGAGAGGCAGTGCCAGGCAAAGGAGTGAGAGAGTGTTCCCGCTATCAGATCAAGGTGACATGGGAAGGGCTGGAGGTGGGGGTGAAAATAGCTGAGGGGTTCACAAAATCAGTTAGATTTACGGAATGATTAGGCTTTATTTAGTCAGTCAGCGAAGTGAATAAAACAATTGCTGGGCACATCAGAGCATTAGAGTGATTGGTGTGGGATAGATGGTCAATGTAAACGACCCTAAGGTTATAAATTTTTTGAGATGGCTAAGAGTCACGCTAATATTGAATGGAAAGGCTGGAGTAGGTAGAATACGTTAATTTGTCTTTCTTGGATGCACTTTTGGATTAGATGATCGAGGAAAAGTCAAATTTCGATCGGTAAAGAAGCTTTCACAATGAAGGGTGAAGTTAGTGTCAGAGATTTGGGGTATGGACGTAAAGAAAAGAAGGTCGATATACTAGGTGGTTTTCTGAAAAACACGGAACATGGTCACAAAAGCAAGATGATTGGAGTAGATTTTTCCATGATTTAGAGATATGAGTGGAAAAGGAAGTAAAAGGTAAAGTGAGAGGTATGGAAACGAATGAGGAAGTAGGAGTAGAAAATGGTAGTATAAGTGAGACAGCCGCTGGGAAGAGTTTGACGAAGACAGGACAAGTAATTGCAGAACATTTTGTTATGCGATGGAATGACAATGTAAAGGCTGCAATGGGGGAGATGACGAGAGGCATGCGAAGTAGGAAGAGGAAAACTTGACAAAACGATTGGGAGGCTGAACTGAAAAAAGGAGTTTGCTGAAATACATAATATGTTTGTGTATTTGGGTGTTTTTAGGCGAAACTGAGAACTAGAGACATTTTGAGTTAATGTAATTTCAATGCCTAATTTAGGCAGTAGACTTTCACGTACTGAACGCACTTTCACTAAGAAAGAGCTCCTGGACATAAGCCATACCATAACAAACATTTCCCCAATAGTGAAGAAAATAAGAAGATGCACCTGATTAGGTTAAGAACGTGTGAAAAATCAGTCACCATTCCCCATTGTGGTGCAATAGTGAAAATTGTGAGTTTGCGTCTTTAGAAGAGCGCATTCTAGGGAGTGTAGTAATTTGCGTAATACATCGTCATCGGCAACCATCCTGCCGCTGCGAGTAGGCCAGCCGGAATCCTATTGAAATAAAACAGGGAAGAAGTACGCAGAAGATAGATTCTGTGGTCCGCGACCAGCGGTGTTGGTAACTTTGGGTAGTTAAAAGGCCCATGAAGGTCGAGATGCAAGGAAAGGGAGAATGGCGAGTTTCAAGTGTCACTCGCGAGATGGCAGGGAGGAAGAGGGAGACCTAAATTAGGGCTCTAGATGGTGGGAATCTTCTCGGGGAGCGTCTTCCACCCTCGCCACACTTCCGTCCTTCTCCCACACCCGCACCCACTCCTTCATCGCAATTAATCACTCCGCCGAAGGAGGCAACCTCTGCCCCACTCCGCGGCCCGCATTATCGCCCCTTGGCGCGCTGTGGTCGCCCGAAAATGGAGATTTATGAAACAGTGCATTTCTACCACCGGATTTAGAGAATTATACTCGCATGGAAGATAATAAAGAAAAAGATCAAAATATTGAATTAAATAAAGAAGCATTTTCAAACTACAAAATATAGACAACGCAACAAATTTAGCCCATGTAACCTCATAAAATATTCAAGGAACCTCGAAAGAAAACAATGACGATCATTCCTTTAAGGACAGAAAAACGCGAATACGGTGAGAACGAGCTCTCAACATTCATACTTAAGTATGCACGTGCATGGCACAGGATATTATTCGCTCAAAATAAGGTTAAATACCAAATATAATTCGACCACACACACAGTTCTTCCGGCTAGATTTCTTCCGTAAAGATGGAACGCATCAGTCCATAGAGATTCTTCCTCCCACATTTTCCTGAGCCTTTTTGTTGTTCCACTGGAATGTCGTCTGCCCCCTTGCTCTTATTTGACTTCATCTCTCTTAATACCCTGTCTATCTCATCGTCGAGTCGGGTATGCCTGGAGTTAAGCTATCTTCCTCTAAGTCATATTCCCTCTCTATGTCTAACGTTGTTGGCCTAAGTACTTTACCACACAGTTCTTCTATATATTCCTTCCATTTCTCTTTGACCCTTTTTGTTTTAACAATTATTTTACAAGACTTATATTATAGCTGTTAACATCCTTAATGATTATGTTTCAACCTACTTGTATAACGCACCAATCTCACCCTTTCTCTGCTAGCTTTCCATTTCCCGTACTGCGTCATCCACCATGCTTCTTTGCTCTATTTTTTACCCGTCTTATTTAATTATTATTAATCACTTAATACTTCCTTCTGCCTAACTCTTAGTTTACATTCTTCCATTTCCTTTTCTCATCTATCATTCTAATCATCTCATCGGTAATTCATGGTTTCCCTGTCCTTTTCCCGTTAACGGCTCCTAGAGTGTCTTTTGCGCCTCTCGATATCCCTTTCTTGATAAACAGTATTCCCATTTTCCCTCGATAGTACTTGGTTCTTTATCAGCATCGATGGTTTTTTGATGCTCCTTCTTTCTCAAATTATTTAATGTTTCTACAATCGATTTCCTAACCCACCGCCCCTGCCTTATCCTTTTGAAATGGACGCTACATTTCGTAACAACTAACTTGTGGTCAGAGTCCGCATCCGCTCTCAGAAAACTGTGCGAATTTATCACACCGTTCCTGAATCTGTGCCTAAACAGAATATAATCTAACTGATACTTTGAGTTACCTGAAATTTTCCATGTATACCTACGAATTTTGTGTTGTTTAAACCAAGTGTTGGTGATGACTAACACCTGTCTCCTACAGAACTCAATTTCTTTCTCCCCGAGGTCATCCCTTGTACCTAAACATGTGTCCCTTGTACCCCCTTGTACCCCAAACATCCCTTGTACCCCCACCTCATCACCATCTCTTCCTTCCCCTGCCATCGCATTCCAATCCCCCATCACTATCAAATGTTTCCCTGCAGGAACACACGCGATTATGTCCTCTATCTGATCGTTTATCCTATTGACTTCCATCTCTTTATGGTTGCTCGTTGGTATGTACCGTATCAAATACCAAGTTCGTCGGCTCTTGTTTTATCCCTACAATAATATTCTATCCGTTACTTGCTCTATGTTGACTACGCTTCTTCCTACCTCTTTATTTAATATTATGACAAACCTTCGGCTGTCGTCCCTACCGCTCTTTATTATTCTATAATTATCACTCCAGTAATCCCCCATCATCCTTTCATCTCACCTAGCATAGCCCTAAAATATCTGTATTATCTTTTTCCATCTCTCGCCTAATATTCTTCAATTTTCCCGTCCTCAAAATTGTCCTAACATCCCAAGTTCCTATTCTAACTAATTTGGTCTCCTTCTTCTTCCTCTTCTCCCCAACTAATACCAATACCTCTCGGTTCTACATTTCTTCAAAATTCATGAACCCAAAACTTCCATTATTCCGTCCTGTATCTCTCAAACAGAACGCATCTCCGTATTTGTTCGCCACCATCTCCAGCCACTTGTCCACTTCCTGAAAATAAAAGCTTAATTGTATCTCCTTTCCTACAATGCAGACTTAGTTATGTCCATTCTTGATGCGAACACACTATTTATTCCTTATGTTAAAGGTTTCTTCTCCTTATCCAGCATTTTCTTTCCAAACAACCCAATCCACAAGTCCCTAGCCCAGATCTTCTTTTACAACTTACTAAATTCTCTCTCACATGTAATTCTTTCGCCTTAAATAATAGCCACTGTATTCAAATCAAAGGTTTCGCAATCGGAACTAAGTGTAATCCTTCACCATTAATCACGACTCATTTACAAATTCGTCAGTTTTTTCTTCAAGAGACAGTGCGTTCTCGTTTCCCATTTACCCACAAGTCGAAGTATGACATTTTCTCTTGGGATTCCCGATAGTCTACTTTAATCTCTCTTAATGAGGAGCCACCAAGGTGGAATAGCGTGAATGAGAATATGTGGATTTTTATTTTAGTGTCTCTTAAGGCAGTAGCAATTTTTGTTGTTAACCGTATAATAGAAAGGACTGCAGAATCACATATGTATTCCTCATCAAAATAATACATTGGCTGAATGTAAACTGAGCCTATGCTGAACATATACGTTTCCTGCATGCCCGAGGTGTGTTAAAAAAAATAATGAGAATTTTAATTTTTCGGACAAAAATATGTATTTATTCTTATACATTGATGTTGTCACCTTCAAATTAGCCCCCTTTGGAGATTATGCATTCGTACCAGCGCTTCTTCCAATCCCCGAAACACTTCTCAAACTCGATCTTTGAGATAGCCTTTAGTTATTTCAGCGATGCGCTTTTAATGTCATCTAATGCTGTAAAACGGCGGCCCTTCAACGCTCTCTTAATTATTGGAAATAGGAAAAAGACACACGGAGCCATATCTGGCAAATATGGAGGATGGGGCATCGTTACAGTATTGTTTTTGGCCAAAACTTCACGAACAAGCAATCAAGTGTGAGCTGGTGCATTATCGTGGGGCAAAAGCCATGAATTGTTTTTCCACAGATCCGGGCGTTTTTTTCACATTGCTTCACGCAAACGGCGTTGAACTTGTAGGTAGTACTTCATATTGACCGTTTGACCTGGCTGCAGGAATTAATGATGCACTATGTCATTAAATTTGACGAGCACAGTGAGCATGACCTTCACCTTCGACCACACTTGTCGAGCCTTTTTCGGTCTTGGCGAGCCAGAATGCCTCCTCTGGGATGATTGAGCCTTAGTTTCAACGTCACATCCATAAATCCAGGTTTCGTCACCTGTTTTTATAATACATTTCAGTAATTCTCCATCGTCGTTTACTTAATTTAGTGACTCCTGAGTTACTTCCATTCGCCGCTGTTTTTGTTCAAAATTCAACATTTTTGGAACGAATTTTGCTGCCACGCGTTTCATACCCAAAAAATTGGAAAAATGTCATGACATGATCCAGTCGATATGCCAACATTATCAGCGACCTCTCCAATTGTGATTCGGCGATCCTTCATTGCCATTTCTTTCACTTTTTCCACGTTTTCATCGATTGTTGATGTGTTGGGACGTCCAGGGCGTTCGTCATCTTTAAGGTTTACGGCCTTCTTGGAAACGGTTATGCCACTCGTACACTCTTGATTTACTCATAGTAGGCTCATCAAAGGCCTTTGTTAACATTTCATACACTTTGTTACACTTTATTTCATTTTTTACGCAAAATTTGATACAAATTCTTTGATTCATTTTTTTTAACTAACGAACATCGCCGAGCTCATAAAACACGTCTTACCTTAGTGGCTATCACAGACAAAGTCCACAATGAAAACAGCTGAAAGTTTTATCATACTTCAGGGCATGTATGTATGCTAAAGCATGTATACCAACTAAATAAAAAAGTTTGACAATTGGACTCTCCAAGCCCGAGAAATGAAAAATTCTCGTCATGTTTTGAACACACCTCGTATAATGTAGATGAGGTGTAGACTTGTGACTCTTTCGTAATTTGTCTTCAAAGGTTAGCAACGAAATTTGCTTTCAAAACACTTGGCTCGGGTTTTTACGGGAAAGTGAAGTGAAGCATAAGTTTGAGCATTAAACAAGACACTCTCAAAATAAGAGGGATGGAGAAAACAAGCATTCACTGTATCTTAGGATTTCAACGGTTTTGTAGCAAATGCAAAAATAGTACCAACTTTTAGTAGCAAATGCATACTCGCAAGCCGACTTTAAAATTGCATTGTAGGAATTTAAAGGCAATGTGGAGATTTGGGTTCGCTGTTTTCTTTCACATCGGAAAAAAGTACAGAGTTACAAAATTATTTCCAAATCCGTGAATGTAGTTTCTTACGTGCCGCAGGGAGGCGTGATTGAGACTCTCCTTTTATCTATCATGCCAGGTTTCATTATATTAATAAGGTGGGCTTGACGTATCCAAATTTGAAGCGTCAGATTGAAGTATAAAGCGAGTATCTAATACTCCATTGGAGAAAATGCTGTGTGTGATTTTTGTACCACGTAATTCCGTCGGTGACAGCTATTTCTGGTATAATATTGATTAGATGTAAGGGACCTATTTTTGTAATAGGAATCGGAGATTCTAGGTGTGAATAAATTTGTCTAAAGTAAACATTAATAACAATTTAAATATACAAGGAACGTAGTCTACGGTCGTGAATCAATGTAAACAAAAGATGCCAATTTACCAAATTGTGGGAGCCGTAACGTAAATATTAGACCAAGATATACAACTAGTCATATAGTAATAAGTATAAAATTACAAGGAAATTTAAGATTTATGTAATTTGTTGCAAATTTTGCAACTAACAGAAGCCTTTTTGAGGAATTGACATTAAATATTATTTTAAGCGTTTTTCCAAGTAAAACGGCCTCAGAAGAAAAAGGAGGTTTGTTGAACATTTTTCTCCCCAAACAAATATCAGGGATGTGCATGTCAAGTTCTTAACTCGCAAATAGCAGCTCAAGGAATCTAAAAACCAACACGTGGTGGTGCTTAAAAATCTCAGAAAATCACGTGATACCGGCGATTTGAATGTTGAACTGCTGAGAACGAACGACTGGGTTAGACAAGATTCAAGTCAAAGACATACTCAAAGTAAAGAAGGGCCCATGTTGAGTGGACCAATGCCAATGCCATTTGAAAAGCCTTTAAAAAGATGACGGTTGAAGTGCGAACGACATGCGGAAGGCCGGAGAGCGGTGAAGGAGAGGTGTGAGACTTTTAACACCCCAAAGCTCAGGAAAATTCTGCCAGTCTGTAAAATGTGGACCTGAAGAATCATCGAACCCCACCGAGATTAAGGACAAATGTAAATGGCTATAGCATATATGACAGGAGACACAAGTATGTTGAGTATCCTCATTTTGGTGATGATTAATGTGAATTTAAAAATGTAATAATTTTGAAATTGTCCACTAATCAAAGAATTGTGTTCATGAAATACCTGAGAGAATGTTATAAGCGTTGATAGTGTTGCAGTAAATTATGTCAACAACCCTTGAGGGAATCCAAAGAATGGCTGGTTAAAACTAGCTAGTCAACGTTAAAACTTTGATTTTAGGACCCATACTTTTATCTAATCGTATTTTTGTGATTTAATTACAGTAATTGAATTTATCAAAATTAAGCAATGACATAACAAAGCTCTCAAAGCTAAAAGCTAAGTCAGTTACGCGAAAATAAGTTCCAATTAGCGGAGCACACATATTTAACATGTAAATAAAAGGGTGAGCATCACTTTCAATTTCCATATAGAGTGGGTGAATTACACTTTTAACTTTTATTTATAGTTGTTATCCAAAAATATTTTCACGGATGATTTCGAAAGGGTTCAGTTTCCATAAATTCAGAATAAATACGAGGCGCTCTTCCTGTTGACTCGCTAAAAAAATCCCTCGGCTCTACGGCTGAAAAAATCCCTCGGCGATGCGTACTTTTTCTAAGGGAATGGGAACAGTTCCTTTTTAAGGGGAGAACACGTAATGGAATACGGTTAAAATGTTGTTAAGAAGTCGTTCTTGATATAATTTTCCTCTGAATTAGGCTCAATATTCTATATTCACTTGTTCAGTCACAATTCTTATTCAACCCTCTTAGTTATAAGACATTTCAATACCACTAAAATTCATATGATAGTCCCTCCTCCGAATTTATTTTCTCCTTCTAATTTGCAATGTAATAATTCTTTAACTTTTGTGCATGAAAGTTTGATATGAATTTAAGTTTGAAAATGTTGTGTAATATTTACCTACTCAGAATTTACATATTCACTCATTGCAGTGTTTCAAGTGTTCGTGCCGAGTGATTCCATTTAAATGTTTTACGTTTCCTTCACACAATCAATCATCGAGGTTCCGATACGCTCGATTTTGCAGTCGTTTGAGGCTCTCCACAAACCTATTTTCATTGCAGTAAAAGCATGATGCCGTCATAAAAAACCACGCCTCCCCCCACTTAGTTTTAGGAGGCCATTCACTTTACATTCTCGCGCTCTCCTTCCCTCGAAGGACAACGTCTTAGCCCTCCCCGCGCCCTTTCTCGGGGCGGTGGCGAAAGAAGCCCTTCGCCGTGCGCCATTAACGACGCCGAATGGCCTCCCATCACTTGTTCCCGCCGCGGACAATGCGCAGGAGGGATAGAGAGAGTGGTGGGGCCTCTCCCCTCCAACCACTCGCCCTGCGATCCACTGGCTTGGGAGCGGGGCGCTCTCTCCAGTCTAGGAGAAATTGCCCCCCGGAATGCGACCGACCACTCAACTGGTGAGCTGTCGCGGTTCGCTACCTGACTCCAACGTAAGTGATCGACGCAAGTTCAAATAGTTCTGTGCAATTATTGAAATCCTCTGACGTGGTTGAGCGTTGAAAAAGTAGCATACAAATGATAAAGTGCCAAAATATTCAATGTTTTGAAATTATTTCATCTTTTTGGTTTAAGTCATGATACTTAACTGTTACAATTTGTGACGGGGAGATGACCGTATATTTTTGTAACAATGATTTCAAAAGTAATATGCTGTTATTTTCCTAGCATTAACAGAGCCGTAAAGGGTCTGTCGACTTTTAGAAAGCTTGAATCAGCATGTAAAGCAACAGCGCACGTCTCAAATGCCGAAACCACCAGTATATCATGTTTGAAGGTGAATATTTTGAAGTACTCGGCTGTTTTTGCGATAGACATGGTACATAGGATTGAAATTCATTCTCAGTTTATTGAAAGCAGAGAATTTATTTGATGCATTAATATAGAATTCTTTATTAAAACGAGACGTAATGAAGAGGAAACGGAGGCACTACCACCATTTTGAAAAGGACTGCATGAATTAATCGAACCTTCAAATTGAAAAGATAAAATAAATATTTAAAAAACGATACCAATAAAATTCCAGTAATGACATTGCCATTAAATGCATAATTTTGAAGTCTGCATATATTTTTTGAAGTCTCTTTCAAAATAATTTTGCAAACTACAGTATCAAGTAATCTCGGAAAGTCGTCGATATATAAGTTGTTTCACTATGAACTGCTTATCCAACAATGTACTGAAGAACATAATTCCCCATTGCGTTGCACGCATTTTTTTCTGCATCCTATCAATATTGCATCTTATGCGCACTCATCCATTCTGTCGACATTGTGGTATGTGACATTCTCGATGGAAGCTTAGTTGCCAATATTCCTGATGATTTGGAATTATACTATTATGATGCCAACTCACGAGTTCATAATCGTATTAATCAATTCTTCTCAACTAACATTATTTGTCCACCCTTATATTTAATAGTTTATGGATAATATACCAAAAAAATTAATTTACGACTTATTAAGTTGCACATAATTATTAAATATTAAAGCCATGTTAATTGTTCTGATTTTATGTGCAGTTTCAAAAAATGGAATTTTAAACAAATGCCGCTTGACTTTCAAAGCATCACTTGGACAGCTTTGTCACTGAAGGACCACGAGCAGTCGGTTAACCAACACATGCCTTTAATCCCAAAGAGGATTAAGCAGGGGTCATCGAATGCAATAATTTCATCATCGATTGAAACTTTGCGCAAACTAAAAAATATATCGCAGAACAGAGAAATTTCCATATTCCAACGAATCCATAACAGTCAATGGTAGAAAAATCATGGAAAACAATGGGATAGAGAGCCTGCCAAAAGAGTTTAAGTGGAGCTTTGTTTGTACGCGCCTTGATATAATTTCTACTTGGAAATGTAGCTACGAATCTTTTGTTTCAGGATATAAATGTATTTTCTGCATTGAAATATAGTTTTAATCATGTTTTATTTAAAATTGCGTGTGTGGCAACACTATGAATAACGCATTTCACGGTGACAGACGTGTACTGAGAGCATAACGGGACATAAAACACAAGCAAAGGCAGATAGATTCATTTCATTTCTTGACAACATGTGTCTTTTGACAGCGCTCCCTATGCCTGGGTCTGCCTTTAAATGAAATTGAACGCGTCAAAATTAATGCACCTAAGGAGTTAAAGAAGTAGTAAACTTGAAATACTACCTTGAACAAAAGGTTCCCGGAATAACCACCGTGTGGCGCTCCCATCGTTCCGATTTGAGTTCTGTTTTTTTTTGTTAAATTGGTACATCTGTTGTTGATATTCCCTTTAAATCTTAGTGTCATAACTTGACATTTGCAAAAGTTACGTAGCCAAGAGTACATCTATCTCTGTGTGTGTTGGCGATTTTTTACAATTGCAGAAATGGATTTAAATTTGCAACAACGAACTTGTATTAAATTTTGCGTAAAAAACGGATTTAGTGGCGCACGGACGTTGGAAATGTTGGAAAAGTGTTTCGGCAACGATTCTTTAAAAAAACGGTCGTTTACCAGTGGCGCGAGCGGTTCAGAAGTGGTCGTGAGTCAATCGAAGATGATGAACGCAGTGGCAGACCATCGACATCGAAAGTCGGTGAAAAAATTGATAAAGTAAAAGAAATGTTGGTCAATAACCGCAAATTAACCATCAGAGAAATAGCGAAGGACTTGAACATTGCCTATGGATCCGCCCAAGACATTGTGGTTAATGATTTGGGTTTCCGTCGTGTAGCAGCAAAGTTGGTGCCAAAAGACCTCCATTTCATGCAAAAAAGAGACCGTGTTGACGTCGCAAAAGACATGATTTGCGAGGCTGAATCCGATCCCACATTCATCAAAAGGATCATTACTGGAGACGAGACGTGGGTTTATGAGTACGACACGCAATCCAGACATCAGGCAAGTGAATGGCGTTCACCAAATGAGCCGAGACCAAAAAAACCACGTCGTTTTCAGTCAAAAAAGAAGGCAATGCTGGATGGATGGATGGCTGGATGAATTTTCATGGATTACAACGGTGTAGTGCATCATGAATTTTTGCCAGAAGGCCAGACAGTAAACAAAGAGTATTATTTGGGCGTTATGAGACGTTTGCGTGAAGCAATTCGCCGAAAGAGACCAGAAATTCGCCGAAAGAGACCAGAGACCGTCGCACAGTGCTATCATTATTCGTAATTTTTTGACGAAAAATGCAACAAATACCATCCAACAGCCACCGAATTCACCTGATTTGGCTCCCTGTGACTTCTTTCTGTTCAATCGAGTTAAAAAACCATTACGGGGAACGCGTTTTAGCAGCCGAGAGGAAGTAATGGAAAAATCGCAGGAAGCACTGATGGACATACCGAAAACCGAATATAAAAAATGTTTCGAGGATTGGATCAAGCGCTGGCATAAGTGTGTTGCAGTCGATGGGGATTACTTTGAAGGGGACAATATAGATTTAGATGAATAAACTTGTATTTTTAATTTTCTGAATAAATTCCGGGAACTTTTTGATCAAGGTAGTATAGCTTTAATTTGATTAAATTATCATTGAAATAATGAACGGAATCATATAGGAACATTGTTGATAGATTGACTAGCACTTGCTTCTTTGAGTGTCCTAGAATAAAGAATTTGTGATTTAAGAGGGTTTGGGAATTGAATGTGGGACTATTGGAATCCAACGCCAATACTTTCGAACGCGCCCCATCCTTTTATTCTTTTCAATAATACGTATGAGACAGTGGGATGTTGTTTAAAAGCGTGCAAAATAATGTGGTATGAAAAATATGAGTATATTACATTAAAAATATACTGATACAACACATGGAACTCCTGATGACTTTGGAGACAAGGTTTTTTCATGAGTTTATAATTTTATCACTAGGGATTTGGTGGTAGTCCAGTGGATACAGTGTTGGACCACTTGGACCGGAGGGTTCGATTCCCGGGGACACCTCTTGGCACCTTCAGGTTCTCACAAGCAGTCCCTTTTTTTTGGAACCAGATTTTCCTGAGAAAACATACGGTGATGCTCATGCTGACACAGCTGACACATGCTGACACAGACACACACATATAATATTTATATTTATATATATATATATACATTTATATATATATATATATATATAGATATATAAATATTATATGTGTGTGTCTGTGTAAGATGAGGAAATATTTTTATACTCGTGGTCTGATTGGTTCCGCCTTCCCCGCCTCTCCTGTGTTCGTCCTTTATGTGTGTTCCTTTCCCCTTTCCTTATATCTATTTCTATGTGAATGAATATTTGTTATAAAATAACAAAAATAAAATTCAATTAGGTTAGATGAGTTGAAAAGTTCTTCCCTTGAACTTTTTAATCAGTGCTGTAGTTCCAATCCTAAAATAGAGCCACTACAACTTGTAGATTAACACGTAATTAAGAGTATTTTTCTTCGTTAAATTTAACCATTGCGGTCAAAATAATGTGATTGGGCTTGGAATCATTTGCATGCTTCTCAGATCATATTTAGCATCAGATTTATCAGGGAAAGGAAACGAGGGTTTATTAGACTTTCCAATTTATGCTACCCTTGAAATAGAATTTAAGGAGGTTCCATTTATCTCAATTATGCGTAACTGCAGAAAATGAGTTTCTATCCATCAGCAAAAAAGCTATTAACATTATTTTACCTTTTGCTACACCACTCGTGTGTGAACAAAGTTTCTCTTCCACACTCATAATCATGATTTTAAAGAGATAATAATGAAAAGTCTTGAAAATGAATTAGGTGTGGCTCTTTCGATCCAGATTTAAAAAGATGTGCTTGCAGAAAAAAATTCATGCAGAATTAAATGAGAAATTAATATGTGTATTTACTATTGCAAAAGATTACAGTTAATGTCTGCTGAAGGCTTTGATATAGAAGGTTCTTAAGTTTTAGTTCTATGTTTTCATACTTGGAAAAATAGGTCTCGTGTCCATTGCAGGGTTATTACAAGATTATCACACCATGACATGCTTCCTTCAGATGCAAGACCTGATTATGTATTCCGCAAAAAGTGCGGACGAAATTTTTCAAGTATTAGAAGAACGCAGGCAATATCAGTCAATCGTAAAATTGAATTCTCTTAGATATTTGTAAAAAAAATAAAATTTTTATTTTGTTACCATGGCGTTAATTCATTGTCAGTTATTATTCAGTTCACAATTAATTTTATACATGAGTCTCATATAACAAGGGTTTAATCTTACGATTCAGTGCATGGATGCGTTATAAAAAAGTTGTCAATTTTCAATAACTGAGGGCCTATTGATTAAATATTGTCATTGCGATTGTTTCGATTATTTCCATATTTATGGCTAAAGGGAATTTATAGCTGGAATTTTTATGAGTAATAAAGAAAATGAATATGAGAGAAGGATGTGACTAGTTGAATTTCTAGTTATTATTGTTATTTTTGGTAATCTACCGGTTAAGATAGGTTGGACGAAGGACACAGAATACACAACAGTGTAAAGATAATTCCCTTGGCTCTCCCTCAACATAAAACTTTATATCCACCGCTACATTAGGTCCGTCTTGAATTCAGCCTTACTCCGTCCTCCCTTCATTTAGTCCAACTTGCCTATCCTATTCTACGCCTATCTCACTGGGCTTACAACCTCTCCCCGTCACAGTCTTTAACATTTCACAGGCAATCAAAATACCTTTCCTACCTCCTTTGCATTTCTCCCAACAATCCCCTCTCCAACTACGCTTGCCACTTCTATGTTTGTTTCTCTTTCTATGCATTTCACATTTTCATTTCTTCCTCACAGCAACATTTTATATGCCTCCAAATCTACGCCTTTCACCCTGCTTCACGTTTTCGCGCCAAACATAACTACGCTCCATATTAAAGTTTTAACGAGCCTTTTCGTAACATCCCTACCTAACGTCCCTCCCATTACCTTTCTCCATCTCGTGATAGTTTCTTTGTCCAACGCAATACTTCTCCTTATGTCCCAGTCCCTTTGATCATTTAAGTCCAAAGCACTCCCAAGATGGGTGAGGCTCAAGTGCTAACCCTCATCCGTTACTTTCTTTGCATCCTGCTGAAACCATTTGTTTTCATTCTGGATAATGCTTTTATGTTCCATTTCCTAAACCAACTTTTCTGCTTTATTTTTTGAACCAAACGCTGCACTTCATGTTAGCTTTATTGTGATCTAAATCCGTATCCGCTCCATAGAAACTGCAAATTGATCACTCTGTTTCTAAATATGTGCCTAACCACTAGTCTAACTGATATTTCTGTGAATTCCCGCGTTTTTATTTTGTATACCTATGCTTTTGTGTTGTTTTAACCAATTGTTTGTTATGACGAACTCCTGCCTCCCTCAGGACTCGTATCTTTTTCTGCGGTTTTTTCTTGGTCCAAAACCTTGGTTCCTTCCTTGGCTGGCTCACTTCCTTCACCTACTATCGCGTTCTAATCCCTCATTACTATCAAATATTTCCATCCATGAACACCCGTGCAATTATTTCCTCTAACTGACCTATATATACCGTATCGACTTATTTCTCCTTACGGTTGCTTGGTGGCATGTAGACCTACATAATGACCAAGTTCCTGGGTTCTCATTTCCCTTCTGATTGTTATATTCCACTTTCTCCTCCCATTTTTGGCTGTGAGACAATTTTCAGTCCGAGTTTTTGTCAGGACTCGTAAAATGTTCTATTACCATTATTCTTTGTGTGATAAGTAGTAGAGTTGGTTTCCCGTTGCCTTCCTCAATAGTGTTTTAAACGTTACTGCTTCACTCAATGTCCGCTTCACTGGGTTCAGAAATCTTTGAAGACACTTCATTATGGAAAAGACGATGCGCGACGAAAGGTAAGCTTTCGTCTGGCTCCCTATCTATCATGTATAACAAAAACGGGAGCAAATGTCTATGCTCCCTCCAGCACAGATCTAGAGGTTATCAGAATGCGCTACTAATCACTTAATCCGTCTCCCACATAAATGCTGTGGGAAGGGGAATCCATTGTATAAAATTGAATATAATATAAAAATTTTATGGAAAATTTTCTTCGTGTACCGTGAAATTATTTATTCTCGTGAGATGCGCCGTGAAGTGAAAAAGTTTTCAAAGTATCCCAAGTTTGGAGAGTCGTTTGTAATCATTCTGCCTCCTCTCAATCCATTAATGATTTTCATAAGTTCCATCCTCGTGTGAAATTAAAGCTATTGTTCTATAGTTCTCACACCCGGCTGCCATCACCTCTTTTTGCTTGGAAACTAACACTAATCTTTCGGCCTAATTCCAACCTCATAAATCCTACGAATTAATCCTCATCCCTCTCATTTCATCCAGGTTAATGCTTCCACATCCCATTTGCACACCCTGCACCCTTGTTTTTTCCTCTTTAATCTAACCCTACACATTATTAATGCTATCCGCATCATGGACCACCAAATCGGAAGATTATGAGAATTAAATACGCAGATCAACCCATGTTAAGTGAAAAAATTGCAAAAGACAAAATTAGCTCAGGATTCAGCTATATTTCTAATAATTTCAGTCGGTAGAACGTGCATCAAAGAGCCAATTTTCGAATTTTCAGAATATTAGAATGAATGCTTTGAGGCTACTCTAATTTTTTATAGACATGGAGACATTAGATAGGTTAGCAGAATGAGTACATAGTGTAACAGTGAAATAAGTACCTTTGAAAATTGCTTCGGGCCCTCTGTCATTCTTGAAACTGGAATTATTTCATACTCGTCCCAAGGAGAGGAAATCGGTCGCACTACCCATTCCTAATTGTTTACCCGCAGGGCACAGCATACACACACTCTCTCCCTCTCTCTCATATCAACCCGAGTCATGAATTTATATATTCTCTTTATCATATTGGGGAGAGATGTAACAATTGTGATTATGTATGCATGACTGGTGGCCTAAATTGAGGGGGGGGGTTAGGTAGAACGGGGAGTGTCTGACTGATGAAATGAACATATGTAATCGAAAGGGGTTTTTCAAAAGGAAACAGGTCACACCAATAATGTTATCCAAATAATTAATTTGAAAGCAGGTAAGGTAAAATACAAAACGTAAACCCCAAAATGGCGTCAGTTTCGTTTTCCGATGGCATGCGCACCGTTTTCACCCAGCCTGTCTCCTTCCGCCCTCAGGTGTCCTGGGTACGTCGCAAGGACTTCCACCTGCTGACCGTGGGGCTGACCACTTACTCCAGCGACGACCGCTTCCTCGTCGTGCACACGCGCCACCTGCAGGTGAGTGAGGGCATCGTACTCTTTTCCGGGGTCTGCTCTCTGGTCGATTGTATAAGTAGATCGGCGTGCCTTGCAGGGTTCAAAGCTAGCAAAAACAAGCAAATCAATCGCTGCCGTAACAAAAATTGACTCTTCTCACACAGACGGCTAAAGACACGTCAGCGGCGGTATTTCTCGTCCGCGAGGTGGATACAATGAGCGTTTTCTGCGGGCGTTGCATTACTGGGTTCTCGTTTGCGGATTCGTAAGGAATTCTCGAAATTCACCCTCCATTTTAATTGGAATTCTTATTTTCCTGAAATAAAATGAAATTGTTCGTAACTGATCATAACTGATCACTTATGGGACTAATATATTAATCATTTAATATATTTCTGATACTGCCTTCGACCGACCATAATTGGAATAATAGTCCCTGCGAAAAACAAATTCCTTTGAATAAATGCCTTAATGGAAAAATAACTATTGCGTGTAAACTCAATCAAGACAATTTGTCTATTGAAAGTTTTGCCTTTCAAATATATTCTTTTATTTTCATTGAACTTCAAGAAAGACAATTTACCGTGATCGCT
>CM073768.1:15493823-15521564 GCA_037158775.1 Hetaerina titia | reverse complement strand
TCATCATCGGTGATAAAACCTGGGTTTTTAAACAGGACCGTTAAACAAAACGCTAAAGCTCCGAATGGCACACCGACCGAGTCCCAAGCCCAAAAAGCAAAGAAAGAGCAATTTAAAAGTGAAAACAATGCTCATTGTCTTTTTCGACATTAAAGAAGTAGTCCATAAGGAGTTTGTCTCACAAGAACAGACAGTTAAAGCTACCAACTACGTAGATATGCTGAAAATACTCCGATAAAGGGTCATCAGGACGAGAAAAGACATCTCCGCTACCTGGCAATCCATCACGACAACGCGTCTTGCCACACCGCGCTACGAGTCCACAAGTTTCTGGCCGAACACCAGGTGCCAACGCTGTCCCCCCTCCCACAGTCTTGACGTCTCCCCAGAAGACTTCTTTTTGTTCCCTCGGATTAAGACAGCCCTGAAAGGAATCCGTTTTCGGTCCATAGAAGAGATCCAATCAGCCGTGACGAAGACCTTGCGAGAGGTCCCCGAAGACGCCTTCCAGGGCGTGTACCGTTCATGGCAGAGTTGCTGGAAAAAATACTCGTACGTAGAGGTCCAAAGACAGTACTTTGAAGAATTTTAAGTGTATACATATTTGTTCAATAAATTACTCAAAAAATAATTGCATTGCCTTTGTTACACACCCTGTATCGCAAATAAAATCTTGTTTACAAAAATGTACAAACATGGTAAACAAATATTTATCCCAAAAACTTACTACCGTATACAGCATACAATTTAAAAATAATATTATCTTCGTTGAATTTATCTGTATGTATTGAAATAGCACATTCCGCCAAATATTACGAAAATACACAAAGTTGCGAGCTCGTTTAACAAGAGGCAACCCAAAGCAGTAAAGTGAAGTTCACACATGCATGGCACCGCCTCTTAATAATCCTATATGATTTTCCATTTAGAGAAGTGATTGATGATCGATTTATGTTGGAAAAAAACTTTTATTCTAATTAGAAAAAGGGATCAAAAGGCTAAAAGTGGAATATTATCCTTTGTCAAAACAGCTAATCATATCTAATCGACGAAAACTGTACACTTTTTGGGGCCATAGTATTCCAAATTCCATTTGTGTGTGCATATATCCCTCAGGGACTTAATCAAGCATAGAGTTTTTTCTTTACAGAGTTTCAGGTCATTTGCGTTCACATTTTTCCTTTTTTAAATAGGTCTACAAATGGAAAATAATGAACATATATATGTCCATTATTCCGATAAGCCGGGATTAGGTAGGAAATAGTAGATTCTTCTACGGGTTTTTCCACTGGTTTTTTACGTTGCGTATTCTTTGATAATTACTAAATATTTAAAACGCATCTATTTTAGTAAGCTTTTTATATCATATACTAAATAATGACCCAAGCTGTGTGATTTTTTGGGTACCATAACTTCCTGGGAAACCATAACCGGTAGAGGGAAAGTAACTGACCCCCTTACCCCTTACGCGTGAATTTCACACGCCGTGTAGGGATTAGTACTGAGTGAGCTCTACCATCACCTACCAAACCGACCTTGTAGTTGATTACTGTGTTTACGTTTTTTACTAAATAATGGATGTTGCATTACCATTTGTTGTATTACCTCCGATAACCATCAAAGTTGGTATTTAGCGGTTTCCGGAACATTCATTGTTTTTTGCTGAGAAAGACGATTATTTTATGTTATGTAAGGTAGTCAATGGATCTCATTTATATAATTCTATTTATAACAATGTTCTTATTTCTCTGTCACCTTCAAACGCTTCCCATAGATAACTATCTGATTTCTGAGGAAAACTATGATTTAAAATAATCGTATCATTTGTTTTAGGCAAGGGACTAAATTTTATTTGTCCTGTTTTATATAAGTCTGTTTATATAATGTATATAAACAGTGTTGATGATGGATAGATCGTTCCTATCAGGTTCCAATATTCATGTCAATCTTTGTTATTATCTCTTTTAAAATATAAATTAAATATTTATTAAATTATAAATGAAATATAGGCAATGCATTTATTTATAGTAAGTTTTACGTTATTACTGCTACCTCAATTTGAGGAGACCTTTATTTTCCAATATAAATTGTAACGAGTTATTAGTGTACGAGTTATTTTTTTTATGTAAAGAGTTACTTTTGACTCTCGTGCAGTCATTACCCTAAAATGCAACAATTTCAAGGTGCAATAACACAGGCCTACAAAAATTTTTTTTTTTGGTGCCGGGAATCTTTGTGCTGATTTTAACTATATTTGTTGAGCTCAATCCAAATATGAAATTCGTTTTTATTTAACAGCTCTACTTTTTTAGATATGGCACATCTTACGATTAGTTGTTTTAATATTTGATATATTCCGGAAAATAATTTTCAAAGTTAAATAAATCTATAAGTATACTAATTTATAACCACTCTGCGGTGTTCCTTTTATTTTCAATAAACTGTCAATAGGTTTAATGTATATTTCTATATTGTAGGCCAATGATATTAAAAACAAAAATACGGTACCGGTACAAAAATACGGTACGGTACCGGTACCGGTACAAAAATAAGTTTTTATCGCTCAAGGGAAAAGGATATGCTACCCTTCTTTACTCAAGAAGTCAATCTTACATTTTGTTTAGACGTTAAGGGTATTTTGGAAAAAAATGGGACTACTATCACAATATGATGCTAGTGATTGGCGTTTGTTTATTGATAGCTCCAAGCGTAGTTTAAAATGTGTACTTCTTCACCATGGTAACAGGTTTGGCGCAATACCAATCGCTCATTCAACTAAAATGAAAGAAGAATACGATACAAAAGCATTGGTCTTACAGAAGATAAAATACCAGGAACATCGCTGGGTGATTTGTGTAGATTTAAAAATGGTGAACTTTCTTCTTGGGCAGTTGTGTGGCTACACAAAATATCCTTGTTTCTTGTGCCTCTGGGATAGCAGGGACAGACAAAACCACTGGATTAAGAAGGAGTGGCCTAAGAGAGAAAACTTGGTTGCTGGGAAAGAAAACATCATTGCTGAATCTTTAGTTGAAACAGAAAAAATCATCTCGCTACCAAGGAAGATGGGATAACCATATGATGGCAGATTACTGCTGGTGCTTAAAACGAGACTGTTTGAACAAAGTGCACTCAAGAAAATCACGCAAAAGAAGCTTCCGATGTGTTGAGTGATGTTTTTATGTATTTTTTTCTTTTCAATTTGTTTTATTACAGTAAAAAATTTTAGCATTTGTGTTCAATTGTATTGTAAAATTCTGTTGTGTTTGTGGGTGATTTAACAACCCTAGAAATAAATCAAGTCTTTATATTTAGTGGGTTTTATTATTAATATAATATTCCCATATCATCATGTAGAAGATTTTTTTACGTAAGTAACAACATATCTATATCTTGAAAACTATAGCTGATAGGAAAAAACTAGTGTCATAATTGGATTCAGCACCCCAATTGTTCTTTAAATCAACATTAAAAGCTCCGGCACCAAAACCACTGTTAGCCTGTGTAATCATTCACCATGACCTATTCCCGTCAAAGCGAATAATGTTTACACCCTAGAATTACTGCATTGTAATACACTCATTTGCCCAGGACTCCGCGGGATCACCCGTAGTTTCTTTGAATTTGTCTTTATCGTAGCCTAGAAAGGCTCAGATAATAAATAAATTACCTTTTCTTGATTTTTCAACCTTCTTTTGACAGAAACTATCATCGAAAAAACATCCCTTTCCGAAAAACCGCTTTTTAATCTATTATTTAGTATTTCAAATGCTTTGACGCATTTTATATGCGCACATGTTGTACATTTTGTAAGTAGTGTTCACAGTATTTTGTACAACCCTGCAAATTTATTAGTCACTTCCTTCTACTTTTTAAAATGAGAAATAATCTTGTTTATTTGTTACTCATCTTTCAGTTCTTTTCTTTTTCTACCCAATTGAAATGGTAAATGGTAGTTTTCACACTATGAATTCATTAGTGAAAAGAAAGAATGACTGAACTTTTAATCGCACTGTCTACAGAAATAAGTCACATACCGACCGCACCGCAATCCACCTTGGGAAGCTCCTATGTCACACACACACATGTGCAGTATTCCCTCTGTTATTGATGACGTCGACTCACTAGCAACGGAAAAGAGACAGTTACTCCTGAAGGCTCTGCATCAGAACGGCTATTGAGCTGAGATGGATCCGATAAGGATTGAAAGAAAAAGAAGCCAAGTCAAAGTAAGATCCAAAAACCGGCGAGAGGGTCACAAAATGGAATTGAATCAGTGGCGAAAGCCTACGCCACCATTTCACTTTGTTTGGAAAATGTTAGAAGATTTCCACGGCCCTAAAGAAATACAGCGTCGCCAGAAGGTTCAACTGTGTAAATGGCAGGCTCATTTCCTGGACACAAGGACAAAATCCCACAGTATATGTGCGAAGGCACTTGCCAAGAGTTATGCTCATTTCTGAAATCATACATCAGCGAGGAATGCAGATCGATGAAAGTTGGCATGAAGGAACACCAGAGAGCGACAAAGAACGAAACTTTACCTGTCCACCATCTTGGCGCTTGCATGGAGGATACCTGACCGAGATATTTATTTGAAGACGAAAATAATATGGATGGATTAATGGATAGATAAGAAAATCTATAGAGACAATTAAGACTTCCGAAATTTTTAAAAGAGACGATGGTTATCATCTCCAAAACGTTTGGAAAAGAGTTCTCCAAAAACGTTTAAGCAAACAACGGCTCAAGGCTTTATTTAATGAAGCTAAACTGCGTTCAGATTGCTCTCATCCCGTTCCATTGCTCTCTCCCGAACTAAAAATACCATAAGCAAAAATAGCAAGTTGTGTGGCAGAATTTAGTCTTTTCGTTAAATGTGCCGGTTTTTCGTCAATAACTCTAGAATATGTAGACTAGCCACGATATTCCCTTTTATGATATGGATACGAGGAAAATACTTTTTGAACACTCCTTGCCTCCAATTTTATAGATAGGCGTTACGTTAGTTGTTTCCTAATTACTTGGAACCTCGTCGTCTTAAGAGACGGTAATATTTTATTTGTACCTATGGTGTCTTTGGGCTAATATTTTTCACCAAAATTTCTATTTCATTTTATAAAATTCTAACTTTAGGCATCGGTTGGCGATATTGAATTGAAGAGCCATCGGAGATGCATTTGCTGAAACGGTCTTGACCGTTTCAGCAATTTACCCTTGCATATTTTTATTTTTTCAGAGAGTTCACTTATTTTCCTGCACTTTGCTAACAGAGGACGTTCTTGATTACTTATGTACGTTTTATTTTTCAGTTATTTTCTCTCGTTTGAATTTGGCTATGACTCTTCCCAAAATCTTCGTTGTCATTAATCATAGATAAATTACAATGTCATTCCTTTCCTCATTTGAGGCATTCAAAATTCTCATAGTAATCCCTCGTTCCCTATGTACTTTTTCTTATGTATTTCTCAGCACAGAATTAAAATCCATGTGGCTACCAATGCCGGTTATTCCTTTCCCTTCATAATGTGTACGTGGTGGCAAGATTAATATATCCACCGCGGAGGTTTCTCCCGCTAACGTCTTACACAAATATCTTACGAACCAAATCATCGATATTAGCTAATCGCCTTGAAAAATTCCCACCCCCTCGTGCATCACAGAGAAAAATTTCAGTCCGAATAATTCATTATCAACAATTATACATTATGAAATCAATTACGTAAAAATTATCCACAAATTTCGATATGAAATCGAGACTCACGATATTCTATCTATCCAACAAGAGAGCTGACTCTATACCAACCATCTGTGTACAATATTACAACATTTTAAGATCTCAGTTTTACCCAGATTTAAAGAAATAATTCGTTGCATTAACAAATTATGTGGTCAAATAATGTATTCCAAATTGTGCAAAACCTTTATGGATTTACGCGATATTTAGTTTTATTGATTTTTCAAACCATTTTTCGTGAGAATTTTGCAAAATCAATTATTTCTAATAATCATGAATTATTTTAAACTAGAATTCGATAGTTAAAATACACGGACTTCATCTATTTTAGTCTATTCTTCTCAACAATCACGTGCCCTTTCGCATCAACAGTGTTTAATGAAACTCGACATAGCACCACTAATTCCCGCATCTTTTCGTGTTAATGACGACCTGTTCCCCGGAACCAGGGCCCTCCGCGGCGGAAGCCCAAGTCAGCGGCGGCGGGAGGTCCCGGTGGACACCGGCCCCCCCAGCAGGCGCCGCAGCACACCCCGCCCTCCTCGGCCTTCCAGAATTGGGGTCTCCAGATCCGGTTCGTGCAGCCTAGGGACGCGGGCCTCTACGAATGCCAGGTCTCCTCCCACCCTCCCGCCTCCATTTTCGTCGAGCTCAAAGTTGTCGGTGAGTAAATGCAGAGAAACTCTTTTTTTTACAGGAAATCTCCTTGTTGAGCACATACCACACCAGAATGTTTGTGTGCTCGGGACCCTTCAAGTAGCTGGTGGTTCTGTTAAAAGGGCGTGTTTGGAACTGTCGAGGCGTGGCTCACCTACAATCGGGCCTCCCCTCGATCACGCATGGTATCTTTTGGATCCCCGTTTTACAACTGAAGTTGTGACAGGTGCGAGGCATACTAATGAACTCTATTTGAGGATGCAATTTAACTCATATTACTTTAAAATTCCTATGAAACAAAGGTCTACTTTCGTCAAAAGACGTCGCGTTTCGACGTATTTCCTAGTGGACCAATGACAAATTTGCCCCAAATGCTTTTCAAGTCATAGATTCGTAAGTTGGTTGGTGTTAGTGTTTTCCGAGGCACGGACCAATAGATTATGCAGAACCCGGAGTACTCCCTCTCATCGCTCATAATACATGTCGTTGGTCTTATCGTCGCGTCTGACACAATTTGAACCAAAACAAATTTCAGTTAACTCCACGCATGCATTATGACGTCAATCTGAAGATGTTTTCTATTTCATACTCCTTATCATTTGAAACGGAATAAGATTGGCCATTGTGAAGACAATTAGCCTCAAGAAAATCTATTCATATGATAACAATGTAGGTTTTGAAGCAAACCTAAGTTCAGAATGAAATTAGGTTATTACGGTGACTACTTCTTGGCACTGGACGGAATATTTCTGTCTTTACTGTGACTGTATATATGCAAAAGATTCTAAATCTAAATATTAATTCTAAATAAATTTGGTGTGTATAGTGAAGAGAGCTAGTGGAGAGAACGGGATGGTCGCTGTATTTGCGCACACAGTAAGACAGCACGCTCCGAGCTGCAGTGGTTGGAAGGTCGCGCTCCTTTGTCGTTTGTTTACAATAGCGAGTCAAAAAAAACTACAATTGAAATTCCCGCCAAATGGTCTGTCCAGAAAGTAACCTCCGTTATACAAGATACGTAGCAACCTAACTTTTCAGTCGTGTTTCCGTGTCGTGACTGGAAGCTAGCCCATATAACTCCCATTTATAAAGGTGGGGATAGGGATAAACCAACCAATCACCGACCCATTTCATTGACATCGATCTCTTGTAATATATAGTATACATTCTTGTAATATATACATCGACCTCTTGTAATAATACACATTATTGTCAATAACATAATGAAGTTTCTTCATAGTAGGAAAATACTAAGCCACAACCAGCACGGATTTAGGAAGAGCAGATCTAGCGAAACACAATTAGGTCTTTTCATTCACGATATACTGAGATCGGGAGAAAACACCACACAAGTCGACGCAGTATTCCTAGATTTCAAAAAAGCCTTCGATGAAGTCCCACACAATAAATTGTTACACAAACTTAGATGCTATGGAATCAATGAGAAAATTATTCATTGGATTAGAAACTTCTTGTCAAACCGCAAACAAATAGTAATCATCGATGGGTTCTGCTCAAAGTAAAAAGATGTAACATCGGGCATCCCCCAGGGAAGTGTAATAGGGCCTCTTCTATTCTTAATATACATTAATGACTTAAGCGCACACGTTAGTGGTAATCTCAGGTTATTTGCTCTGTGGTATACAGGGAAATAAGGAGCCAAATAGATCACGAGCTACTCTCTAGAGACTTAGACACAATCTCGGATTGGTGCATGAAATGGGGATTAATGCTTAATATTGACAAATGCGCAGTTTTGAAATTTTGGAACAAAGGAAGTGGCGAACAGGACATAAACTACGAAATAGAGTGTTCAGTACTAACTACGGCCAAACAAGTAAAATATTTGGGGATAGTTTTAACACTACGCCTTTCATGGGGAGCACATATCTGGACAATATGCGGATTCGATTTAAAGAAACTGGGCTTCATTAAACGGGTAGTGGAGAAATGTAATGGGAAAGTTAAACAGAAAGATGTTATTTTGCTCTAGTTAGACCACATTTGGAATATGCCGCAAGTATTTGGGATCCTCGGGAGAAAATCTGGCAAAAAGAACTAGATGAAGTCCAAAGAAAATACGCCAGATTCGTAAAAAATATATATGACAAGAACACAAGTTTAACAGGTCTTTTAGGGGATTTAGGCTGAGAGCCACTTGTAATGCGAAGAAAACAAGCGAGACTTCAACTTTTAGAAAGATCCAGAACCAGCGGGTTTAACGATGACACAAAAGGAATTATAATGGCCCCAGACTACTTAGGTAGATCACACCACAAAGATAAAATAAGGGAGATAGATTCCAATACAGATAGATTCAAATACTCATTCTTCCCCAGAACAATCAGAAATCATCATAGTAAGAATCCGAAATCCATTTAGAAATATTAAAAACTTTTAAGTTACACGTCGGAACAAAATTTAAAATTCAAAGATTGTGCATGTGTATGTTTGTTGGTAGTTTGTGGGTTTGCATGTGTGTGAAAGGGTTGGGGCGAAAGGGTTCGTGCATCAATGTTTCGTTTGTGGGCTATAAATTTGTGGCTTCTGCATGTGGTTTTTTTCCCTAATTTACGGGTGGTACACTAACACCCCCGCCACACGCCCTTGCGGCGGCTTGCGGGGTATTGAGTAGATGTAGATGATTTTCTCTAACTTATGCATCAATTTTCAAGGGCAGTTCATTGTTCACTACAGGTCATCATGGAGATATCGGATTCACTCATAAACGAACGACAACACTGACGCGCAACTCTTGTCACTCATCACATACACAGGGAAATAATTTTTCGATGAATTTCAGCGGTTTTGGAGTTTTTTTATTAGTAAAAAACTTATCGCGGAACGAACTTCACATTTGGTGGGAAGTTCAATTGCATTGTTCTTTTTGACTTGCTACTGTAAACGAATGACAATCTGCGGGACCTTCCAACCACTACAGATCGAGGGGTACTGTCCTACTGTGTGCGTCAATACAGTTACCATTCGGCTCTCTCCACTAGTTCTCAAGCTACACGAAAACGGAGGTTACTATTTGGATTACCCTCGTATACACACACATTCAAACACGAAAACCCGACACATGGTGAACATGTACTCATTCACATGGACATTGATATAAGGAAAAGGGATAGGAGCACATATAACAAACAAACACAGGAGGTGTGGGGAAGGCAAAAACGCCTTTCGCCATCCCCACCTCTCTTCTGTTCGTCCTTTAATTGTTTCCCTATCCATTTTACTTATATCTATATATAATATAGATTATTAAAAATGAAAAAAACATAGAACTCTGCTTAAATAATTAACAGATTCAATATGTGTTAAGATGTGTATGGATTGAAAAATACTGAGAAAAAGAGGAAGATGTGACTCCGTAGCTCCCTTTTATGTTAAAAAAATAATAAATCATATATTCGCTGCGTCCCTACCTTTTTTTTAACCCTTTCATGTGACAACTAATGTTCGTATTTTTATAGACGTTTACCACCAATTGTGCCGTCAAAGGCACAACGAAAAGGTAACACTTTGCCTGCAGTTGAACACCAATGACGTAAGGAATTATTAGGAAATGTGTCCAATCATGGATTTCCTTTTTATGCAAAGTGATCGTGGAGGAAAATTGCAAATTATTCTTCCTCTTTTGTTGAAATAACTTGGTTCAATTCCTATTTTGAAGGTATGTGCAGCGCATCGTTTCTTGGGACGAATGGATTTTCAGGAAGGTAACCGAGACGAGATGCACTCGTAATAAACTGTTCGAAGTGTTCAGAAATTCTTCAATATATATCAAACACTGGGCACTCCTTCAACCGGAGGCAATCCCTTGCCCTTCGCAAAGATTCTCTTTGCGGTTTCGTTGGTCTTGAGGGTGCCACTATGCTTGATAAATCCCCCTGAAACGTTAAATGCTTAACATGACTTTTTTCACCTAAGATTTTAACAAGAAAATCTGCCTGAATTTTTCAAGATTCGGAAATATTTCTAAGATGCCATTTTGATTTTCCATATATTCGAAACCATTTGAATCAGTATTTCCTACAGTGTAATAATATGGTACATACTTTCAATTACACCCCTTCTAGAGAAACGTAAATCTGGTTGCTATCCATGTAACTGGTAAATCTCAAGCAGAGTAATTACAAGTAGATTTGTGTCGCGAATCCTTGAATTATACCCGTAGAAGTAATGAGTAAAGGCCTGTCAACATTAGCCATTAAAATTATCTCTCTTTTAAAAAATTCATATGGGTTTGATATTAAACATAGCTATTTTAAGTCATTAGTTGTTTTTATCATTTTTAGCGAGAATAATAAGTTACATTTAAACAAACAAAACGTTCTTCTTCTTCCACCGCGACGTCCGTAAGGGCCTCGGTCACATCCACCATCCGTTTTGATCGGTTTCCCTTTCCTAGCTGCGTCATCGGCTCGGGTGCAAACAGTAGCCTCAACGCTGCCTTGTAGTTTCTGATTCTTGCATCCGTGGATGTTTATTCATTTAATACACCACCAAAAACAGTCACAAGCCCTTTTCAATTGCCTAATAAAACAAAACATTAACAGACTGTTTACATCACGATGGTGTTGAAGGAGGGATTTAAGGAGACGGGGTCGAGCGATGGATGTTTCCCGCAGGGAAACTAAATGTGGAGGGGATTCTGGAGAGGAGGGAACGTTGGGATATAGAGAAAGTGGTGCCATTTCGGAATATATAGAGGTTTGGTTTTACGGGTGAAACAAGGGGAACGTGGGTCGAAATAAATGATTTACGAGTCATAAAGTCTTTATTTCGAAAAGAACCATTGAAAAATTTTGTAATAACTTGGAGGCGGCTTTCATTGGCGGCGATGGTTTAGGTCGTGTGGAATGAACTTGCCCTCGGGAGGGAAGGGTTGCGGTGACGGAGAGCAGCAGGGAAGGAGCGGATGGAACTGTTGAGGGGAACAGGGGTGGGAGAGGCGAAGGGGGAGGGTGCCACCGAGGAGCACGGTTCGCGAGGCAAAAGAGGCGCCGTAAGTTGGTGAGGGAGACCGACCACGGCCACTGCCTTCTGGGAATTTGCTATGAAGTGAGCCCCAGTTCAAAAATAACTCGGAGTGGGTTTTCACAGAGGGAATCGGGAATTGATTGATGCTATGTGTTTTTTACGCTGCTAATTTGCGTAACAAAACTCTTTACATAGTTAAAAGCATTTATAGTCTCATGTTGAGGAAAGTTACTAAAATTTAAAATATTAAAGTCATAATTCCGTATGACACATCAATAAAATCTTTTCATAAGGAATATTCAACATGTTAAAAACTTGTTTTTATGATGAAATTTAGTGAGACTTTGAGTAGAGCATAATTTTTGCATGCGTATAAAATTAGGTTTTTACAGAACAAATGTCAGAAAATCTGACAAGTTGACTTACAATAATATTTTTTCAGAAGGTTCCCGTTTCTCACTTTACATTTATTTTCTTTCACATGAAAAGTGGTCATATTTCCTTCGTAACGATAAAGTGCTTTCGTCACCCATGGTGACTCATTGCTTCGAGATAACTTCAAGAAACAAGAGTATGTAAAGGTCCCATAAGAGTAGTTTCATTTGAAAATTTGAAATAATATGCTCCTTAAATGGTACGGGTGCTTCATTCATTGATTAATGGGTGAATCTAGCAATGTACTGCAGCTGTGACTGAAAATTTGTGGGAAATTGTTTTGCATTTGTACGAAAACTTTGTTAAGTTCGAGTGACGGATATGTAAACGGCTGAAAACTTTCATGACACGTGTAGACTAAAAGTTTCCCGTCCACGGTAATTGTGGAGTGTTTCCTAGGGGAGGAGGGGATGATCTTTCAGATCGCAGTGCTCCTCATGAAATATTCACCGGTCGCAATTGCGCTCTGTCGGCTTCCTAGGAAGTTCAGCTCCATTAAAATTGCCTCCGGTGTCTTCGCGCACGACCCACTTTTTGAGTTGTTGCCAAAGTTGCTCAATCACTTACTCGCTGCACTTATCAGTCAAATATTTGAGTTCGGCGAGATTAAAAGCAAGTTCCCTATGTATTGACGATGTTCCTGCGAGAGCCGAGGCTTTTTTAAAAGAAGAAGCGGCATCGGAAGACAAAAAGATGATCTTCTTCTGGATTTCCGATTCCGAAAAGAGGCATTTCCTAGCTAATTTCACTCCTCTGCGTTCCTGCATATCTAATATTTTATAGGCGTGGAAAGAATTTGAAACCTATGAAAGGCGTGAAAGCCTATGAAACATTTGAGTTTAACCCTCCTGATGAGTGAAAGAATAGGAATGACGAAATTTTAAGAATTTGAGAAAATTTTCTTCTGTGATATTTTTACTAGAGAAAGCTTGTCGGAAAAAAACTCGTGAATACGCTATAACGTACGACGTAACTAATAAAGGAATGTGAAATGCTCCTAAATAAGTGCGCAGTGGTCAATAGAAAGCCACGTTTCTTCGGCGCCCCATTGTGTATGGCGATTTAGATGGAGAGGCATGTTGAATTAAGCTAAAAAAGCTGTACCCAAGAATCATTTATCTTCATTTATTTCTTCAATTATTTACATTATCGTGCATGTCTATGGTAGTATAGTTCTACCTAAGTTATTTTGGGAAGTTGTCAGGTGCTTTTGAAAGATAAGTGATTCAGATTAATTAATGTCAAATCAAAACCTTTTTATAATCTTTAAGAGGGGTGTGCTTATGTGATGAAATGGTAGAAAATGGAAATTTTAAAACCAGCAATGTCATAATAATAATTAAACCAAGCTTTTTCTACTGTTATGATGCATACCATGACGTTAATCTAAAAAATAAATACATCTTTCTTGCATCTCGCGAGTAAGTTTTATTTATTTAGCATTCGTTCGTCCATGAAAGTGATTTGCAGCATTAAGTATAACAATTACTCTCACCAGTTATAGTTTCGGTCTCTCTCTCGTGGATATATACTACGAGTATGGTAGTTTAAAAAACTTAACTATTGAGGGTGTAAAAGCCATACTAAGAGATGAGTTCATTAATTTCCCGAAATTATTTATTAAAAAAATTACTAAAAAATTATTGGTCATGGTCCCCTTCAAAGTAGTCTTCTCCACAATGTCTACACCTATCCCAACGGTCCTTTTTCTGAAACAGTCCTTCTTCTGGAATGCTCATAAGCTCCTCCATCGAATTTTATTCTATTTTTGAATGGTGGCCAATCTTTTTCCACTGAACGAGGTTTTTAGTTTGGGGACAGGTCTGGCAAGTAGGGTGGGTGGGGAAGCATAGCGTTCTTGTTTTTGGCAAAGTATTCACGAATTCTGGGAGACGAATGAGTCGGCGTGTTGTCGTGGAGAAAAAACAACTCGCCGCTCCTCCAAAGTTCGGGCCTCCTTCACCTGATTCTCTCTCTTAGGCGTTTCATAGCACCCAGGTATTAATAGTATTGATTTTTTTGGCCTTACATAGGTATTTCCTCTTTTGCATATAAAAATTGCACCACCTTGACGTTTGAGCGAATTTGTCGTGCTTTTTTGAGGATTGGGGATGTTTCACCAATACGTTGTGGCTCATCACCTGTATGGTCCTGGACAAGAAGGTTTCATTCTCTTCAGCTCGATGAGACAGTCCCAGACAGACTTGAACTCGATGTTTTTTCTGGTTTCCTATCATCAGGCGAGGCAGGAATTCGGTGACGGTTCGATGCATCCTTAATTTTTCATCAGAGTTTCACAGCACGAACAAATCGAGATTCTAAACTCTTCTGAAAGTTTCCTGACAGTCAAATGTCATTTTTCATGAGCGAGGTCGTTCACTTTCTCGTTGTTTGTGTCAATCAGTCGACGTTGAAGGTTTTCCTGAATGCTCGTCGTCTTCCAGCATTTTGCCGCCCCTTTTTGAACTAGGTAAAACATTCATAGCACGCTGTGTGTTTCATAGCATCCTCAACAAAACAAGCCTTGGTAATCAACTCAAAATATTCCATGAAAGATTTGCAGAGTTTCACGCAGAATTTCTTAGCACAAGTGTGCTCCTTTAAAGAGCTCATTCCCGCGGTCCGAGTTTTCGCCGCACACCACGGACACCCCTCCACATAAAAGGCCGTAACTAATCAACAAAACTACATATCAATTAAAGTGGTGGAAGATGATTATTTGGAAAATTTCCGCGGCCACAACACTTCCAAAAAACTAACTAACTGGAGATGCACTTTTCTAAAGAATCTGGAACCTTTCGAGGAGATCTTTTCTCGTAAATTACAGCAGAGGATTTTCTCCTCGGAGGTCCGACCTATGATATAGATTCTCCAATATCCGCCCACATGTCCGAAATAAAAAGCTGAGGAAAACGCTCTCAAAACACATATTTCAAAATAATTGATCAAAAAAAATTATTTGTGGGTCCCATGATGTCCTTTATCCGTCTTGTGGTACCATGGTTATTATTCCAACGGGAAAATTGATCGACATTGCAGCCGACCTCCGCTCTCTCCTTTTCCCTGTACGTATTATCTCATTCGTATGCATCCTATTCTTCACCTAGACGTAGTTTTGAACTAAAACTGGGATATTTTCTTAAACTTCGATTGCCAAGCGTCCAAATTGTTTATAATACGCGAAAAGAGTGTGCATGTTAAAACTTTTAGAAAGTCATAGTAAAGAAAGTTGTCTTAAGACATAAAAGCAATTATTAAAACGTCACATCATATTTGTAGATTCAAACACCTGGATGGGACAAGAGAGAAAGGGATATGTATGTATGTATGTATGTATATATATATATATATATATATAAACACACAAACACTAAGATAATAGATATTACACACACAGAAACATAAAAGAAGGACACTTACAGTAGATATTTACGTTTCGACGGCACGGCCGTCGTCATCAGAATGCCGTTGTCGGGGAAGGGCGGAGAGGACATGTGCAGGAGAAGGGTGACGGGAGGAGAGGTAAGGGGCCAATGGGAAGCGGATAAGGTGGGGGAGAGGAAATGGGAGGGGGCGGTAGAGTTGCCGCGGTAAGGGAAGAGCTGGAAGGTCCCGGTCGTGAAGCAGCCGGGCCTTTAGCGGGGGACTCGGTGACCGATTCGCTCAGAGGAGAGAAGCGGTTCTAGGCAGCTTTGGATAAAATCAGTGGGCTTGGTTCAACCCGGGGGGTTTAAAGGACTGGAGCACCCAGATATGTGCCATCTCGCGGGTTCTCACCTCTATGTTACTAGCGGAATTGGGAAGGGTTTCAATCACTGAAACGGAGAAGCAGTCATCAAAAGACTGGTTGTGGGAAGCAGTGTGAATAGGGATGGGATAATTAAGGAAGGTGGGAGATTTTGTGGAATAGCGGTGGTTATTCATTCGGAGGGAAAGGGTGGTCGTGCATTCACCCACGTAAAAGGCAGGGCAGAAGTTACAGGAAAGGCGATATATAATGTTTATAGAGGTGCAGGTGGCTATGGGTTGGGAGTTGGTAATATATGGTACATATACATTATATATATATATATATATATATATATATATATATATATATATATTGCATTCCATTTGGTGGCGGCTGTCCATCCTTACTTGAGGAAAGATCGAGGACTTGAAACGGTGGCTCTCTCTATCTTTATATATATATATTTTCTATATATATTATATATATATATATATATATAAAGATAGAGAGAGCCACCGTTTCAAGTCCTCGATCTTTCCTCAAGTAAGGATGGACAGCCGCCACCAAATGGAATGCAAGCCCTCGAATATACAAGAGCTGAAAAGCTAAAGTGTTACGATTTAGTCAACCGCACCAATGCAACTTGCGGGCATTTTTGTGTATAAGTGCTTAATCTTTATTGTACACTAGCTAATTAATATCAATATGCCAGTGTGAAATATCCATCATTTTTGCATGAGTTTCTGATGCCCTTACAATGGGTAAAATGATCACAAGTAGATTAGAATGTTAGTTGATTTATTAAGCAAAAACGAATAATTGTATAAAAATATTCTCCAATGTGATATTGATTATCATCAGAACAAACACTCGTAAATGCTTAATTTAATATTGTGACAAGTTTTTGCACTAATAGACATGAGAATTTACAGACAATTTGGTTCAATTTCTTCCAGAAGTATCTCCCAGAGTGAAAAACTTTAAAGAAATGGAAATACGTGTAAAATATCGAACTAGAACTGATCCACATTGTCTCAAAAAATTAGTTCTGCCGACCCACTCCAGCAAGAGTCATTCTCTTGCTGCATCATTTCGAATCCATTAGAATCGAATACCACCCACTCAAGTCCACAGTCAATTTTTTAAGTGGAGAAGACAGCGAAGAGTAGCAATAGTTAGTTCCCCCTCAAAGGCCCTCTTTGACAATTCTCCATGTAAATGAAAGACCTCACAACAAAAAGACTGGCCAAGTTATTTAATTGAATGGCCAGTCATAATCCTGGCCTACAAAATCAAGAAAGGACCCAAAAGACAGCAACACACGAGGTACAACGGTGAATGTAATAGTGATTTAAAACCCTTGGGAAAGCCTTAGTGCATAGTCTGGCCTGCAATGTTCCCCAACCGTCTCGAAATTAAAACCACGTACCATTCCTCTGCTCACAGGAGAGCACGTCTACTTATTTATTCATTGAATTAATTTTTACAGAAATAGAAAATCAAACTGCTAAATAACCAGCAGAACAACTGATAGGTGAAGTTGTTCTGTATATATTTGTTCTCCGCCACCACCGGGCCTTATGCAATAATTCTTTCCTGATTGGTATTCTTCAAATCCCCAAACACGCCACCGAACACAACAATTCCTTTGATAATTACTATGGTGTATCCATCTGGGTGTCCCTCCCACCCCCTGACCCTCCACTGAAACTCAAAACAATAGAGCAGACGCTTATCTGACTCCTGCATTCCTTGAATTACCCAGGTATTAATACAGTATTAGACATTAATTACCCCGATCTTCACATATTTGTATCCCCCCTCCGCTCCCAACACCTTCCATATTATCTCCACACTTCTAAAAATCCCCCTCCCAACTCTTCCTCTCGCATACCTTTTCCCACCTTCCCCTTCCATCCAGGGTTTCCAGTCCCTTCTTTCCTCGGGTCTGTACTTCTCTTCCTTGAGAAAGCTTGTGTGGGCCACCGAAAATTCGAAACCTAGTGAGTTTCTATTCTTTTTGTGTGCTTCTGTGTTTTTGTCTTTGTCCACTAACTTCATATACATTACATATATATATACTTGTTTATCGTGCAATAAACAAGTATGTGACGTTTCCAATAATACGATGGCTTTCGAACTCTTCCGTACACTTTTTATATTTTTTCCCTCTCTCGGTGTTTCAGCCAGTCACCCTCATTTCCTTTCACCCCCAGTTCTGCTCATCTCGATGGATCCACTCTGCGAGAGTCGCGCACGCCCCCGACGCGCAGTGGCCGCTCTCCGGGAGCCGGACGATCTCCTCCCGCGCGCGCCATTCTGCCCCGCCCCCCTTTCGCATTCATTATTGAAGGCGCGTTCCCTCTCTCCACGCATCCGGCTCTCTCACTCCGAGAGAGGCCCTCTTTTGCCATTCCTTCGCTCCACTTATGAAAGAGGCCGCTCTCCCACCACTCCGCCGTCTCGCGGAAGTCGGGGGGATGGGGGCGGGTCAGTGATACACCGCCCCATCCCCGCACCACAAATCCATCGCCCTCCTTACTCCGCTGCTGAATTTTTCATTCACTTCGCCCTTTGACTCTCTCCTTGCTCTCCCTCCCGCTTACTTCCTCCCCTTTCGCCCCCACCCCTCATCAGCAGACGTAACATTGATTTCGAACCGCTCCCCCTGGCCCACCCTCTCGTCCTATCAATCAGCACCCTCTGGCGACACATTAATCTCATCAGAAGTTATTTTTTTAATTTTTGCTTCTTTTATCAGAACGTTAAATAAGACTAGTGCTTCCAAGCCCACTTTATCCATTAGAGGAGGCGTGAAGGAGAATTTCATATCTTTTACCATCCTGGAACAATCAAGTTAGTTATGTTGAGCATTCCAATGACAAAATAAAAGGTTACTACTCTTTAATGATTACAGATTGCCTTTGGTCATAATGATTCAAGACATAGCTCAGTTTCTTATGATTTTGCTTCCTCGAGCGTGGGATGACTTCAACGTTTTAACAAATCCAACTTTCAATTATGTGAGATGTAAAACAGCTAATATATACACGAGGTATATTCAGAAAATTACGGAAATTTTCAAATTTCGTGGTTTTCGTGAGTCCCGCTGTCAATTTTCTTTATTAATTTGGTATACGTGCCCATTGTGTATGATGCAATTTTCGGCTGTATTCATTGTTTACTTAGTCTGTGGCAGCCGCTAAGGTTACACGTGTTTTTATGAGCTCGGCGATTTTCATTTGTTAAGAAATGGATCAAAAAATTTGTATCGAGCCTTAGTTTAGTTTATTTTGCCCCTTGTACTGTAGGGGAATGCATATCAACATAATAAAAAAATTGCCAATCGGACTCTCCATCGTATTTCTCCTCGATTTTTTTCCCGTCTCTCACCGAGCACCTAGATCGAAGCAGGGCTGAAAAAATGAGTAGAACCCACGAGTAGCATTCCTAAGATTCCGCCCATGACTAATGAATCATTTGAAAAATTCACGCACAATGAGAGACCGTTTATTCTGTAAAATGTATTCACACCATGCTTGGGTGTTTCCCTTCAATATTCTCGTCCCACGATTTCATCGCCATTAACGTTTGTAATGAACGCCGTCGGAGTACCAAAGTCAGCCATTTTCCCGCTCTGAGTAACACTCTATCAAACGCATCATCGCTCAATTCTTGCCGTGGTTGCATGAATCAGGCTGACGTGTTATGTGTGTGTTTTATACTCGCTTTTGACGCTCATGCATTCTTCTAGGATGCGGAGAAACGTCTTGTCTGTACCCTCACGGGCGTGGGACTGGTGACAAGGAGAAAATGTTTCCCTCCGAGCTAGGAGTTGGAGGTTGATGGCGAAAGTAAGAAGGCTGAAGCCACAACCGTCGGTCGAGAGGGATTGAGTTGAGTGGGGTGGATGAGGAGTCCAGGGAAAGAAATGCGATCCCTATGGGCCTTGCTCGTCAAGGCTCGGCTCAGGTGGTCAAAGGGGTAGTAAGTGGTCCATGTAGTAATGCAAGCACTTGAGATGAAGATGGTGAGTGAAGACGAAAGAGGTGAGTAGGCTGGGAGTCGGTGGAATGAGGATAGGAAAAGACGAAATGATATGGATTGAGAGGTGAGAGTACCGAGTATTGAGTTAACCTGAGACGCGGTTTTAAGACGAGAGGCGGTAGTGAATTGCGAACGGTAATTGGGATAAGTTTTAAGATACGGTTCTCGATGAACGACGGACGGATGGAAAAATAGCTCAATGGGTGATCATTCCGCCAGTGTGTAAGCGGATGAGGATGGTGGGGCGGGGAACTTGGCACGGAAAAGAAGCATTGGTGGTTCGATGCAATTCGTGAGAGGGCAGTAGGTGAACTGCTCCATGCGTGGCAGCTACCCACCGATGCCTCGTTTTGCGATCCCCTTTCTTAGGTGTGGAAGGAAATACTGTGGAGGAAAAACCGTCGCGGTTTCCACGTAATTATTGGCCTGACCGTCGTATGCGTGGTGAAGTTATTCAGTTCGTTTCCTGTATGAAGGAAAGGTTTCGTTTGGATAAGGTAGTTTAAATAGGGTGGCAATCGGTATCATAGATTTGGGCGCTTCGGTAGATGGCCACTTTCTTTCTTTCTAAAATGAAAAACAATAATTTAGAAGGTCATTGAATTTCTGTGTCCATTATTGTTTTCTTAAATGAACTAAACAAAAAATATAGATGCATCTAAACTGACGGCGATGAAGAAATCTCAGTTAGTAATAATTTCTTAATGTGAATGACTTTAACCGTTATTTAAATATAATAAATTACCTTCGACTTTTGCAAAAGCACCAATAGAGAATTCTGGGGTAAAGTAAAATATTAAGAGCAAAAAATCCCTTGGGCTGGTCAGTTCCTTCGGTGACCCCGTGTTCCTCCCTCACCTCTCCCTTAACCGCATCCACTTGAATGAAATAACCTCCAACCGTCTGCCCCTTCCCCCCCCCAAGGCTCCCATTCTACTTCTTTCCTCTCAATCTTACCCCACTCTACTTCCACTGAGGAGCACTCCGTCATATTTCCTGTCCAGGCGACCTCTTCCGGTTAATTCTTGAAGTCTCGACAATTGGGAATGCTATCAACAGTCTCAAAAGAGAGTAGATGACGACGCTAATTAATTTATAGGCGGAAGATGGCGAAAGAAAGGAGTTTTACCAGAATTGATATGGTACCCTTATAAAATAATATTCTTATAAAACCTACTATTAATGTTCGTGTTATCTTATATTTGTTTAAAAATTTTTAACGATTACATTGAGCGCATTCAATTTAATTGAGCACTTTCAAAATCATTTTGAAATCAACATTTCAAAATCAACTTTGGAATAATAATATAAAATGGTAAAATTGTAGAAAATATAATCGCCATATATCGCCAACAACATTTTTCTCAAAGAAAAACTTTACCTAATTTAGAATTAAAATTTCATAAAAAATGTGCATGCAAGTACTTCGAACATTGAACGGTGGCCATAAATGTATCACCGTTGCAGATTTTTTGCAAGTCATTCTCAATTAAATTACTTTCTAAATGCTATTTCACGGAATTTTTGCTTTTATAGCTGATGTTAAACTGAGGATGCAATTAAAGGCGAAGCTTACCAAATAAAAACTACAGCGGTGGAAACAAGATTGAATGGGGAATAATAAAAGAGAGATTTTAATTTTTGGAAGAGCATGCAATAGCATAATTGGTTAAATTTTCTAAATTTTTTATAAGGTAATCTACCGGTTAAGGTAGGTTTTTGGATGGACATAACTATGAAATAAATATCTTGTGACTCCTAACAAAACCCAATTCAGCAACCTAATCTATATCAGGTCCCTCTTCATCTCTGTGCTTCCTTCATCCCGTCCAACATCCCTATCCTGTTCCTGCCCTTTCCTCGTTTGCCCAACATTCTCCCCTCTAGTACCTTCTTCAACATTCCACTACCGCTCAATACGCCTTTCATTCATTTTTCCTGTCTCCATAGGATTTCTCTCAACAAACCCCTCTCCTCACCCACCATTTCCAGTACTTCCTCATTTGTTTTCTTTTCGGTCCATTTCACCTTCTTCATTCTTCTCCACACCCACATTTCAAAAGCCTCCAATCTACGTCTATCCTCCTGCTTCAGTGACCACGTTTCCGCGCCGTACGCTCCATATCAGAGTTTTTACGAGTCTTGTCTTAACCTCCCTACTCAACGTCCCCGTCATCACCTCCCTCCTCCTTGAGAAAGCCTCCTTGCCTAGCGCAATTCTTCTCCTTACGTCCCTACCACTTTGACCGTATTGGTCCAAAACACTTCCGAGATATGTAAACTGTTCTACCTGCTCTATTCTTTCCCCGCCTATTTTAATATTTAGCTTAGCCTTTATCTTTCTGGAAAATCGCATAACCTTTGTTTTATTATTATTAATTCTCATCCATATCTATTGCACTGTATTTTGCATTGCGTCTTCCACCATGCTTCTTTTGCTTTATTTGTGGCCCGTCTCAATTTATTGTTTAACTCTTAGTACTTCTTTTGCCTAACTCTGCGCTTACATTCTTCCAACTTTTTCTCTCATTCATTTTTGCAATCGTTTCATCCACGATACAAGATTTCCTTGTCTCTTTCCCGTTAACGGTTCCCATAGTGTCTTTTGCGGCTTTCGATATCACTTCAATTATACATTCCTATTTTTCTTCGATAGTACTCAGCTCTCTACCGTCATCCATTATTTTCTCTACAGCCTCTTCATACTTCTTCATTGTTAATTCATTTAATGCTTTTACATTCCATTTCCTTACCCACCGCCCTTGCCTTATCTTTTTGAAACGGACGTTACATTTCATAACAACTAAATTGTGGTCAGAGTCCGCATTCATTCCTGCAAAACTGTGCGAATTGATCACACTTCCTAAACCTGTGCCTAACCATTATGTAATCTAATGGATACCTTTCTGAGTCACCTGGCATTTTCCATGCATACCAATGCCTTTTTTGGTTTCTAAACCATGCGCTGGTGATGACTAACCCCTGTCTCCTGCTGAACTCAATTTCTTTCTCCCCGCGTTCATTCCTCGTGCTTAAACCGTAGTTCCCCACCTCATCGCCATCTCTTTCTTCGCTTACCGTCGCATTCCACCCCCCCATCACTATCAAATGTTTCCCTGCAGGAACACCCGCGATTATATCCTCTAACTCATCGTACATCCTATCGACTTCTTCCTCCTTGGCTAAAATATTATGCTATTGAGAAAGACCACAGTAAACCACCTCATTTAAATCTTATGATTTTATAATAAACATCAAAGAGAAAATAAGCCCTGATAACTTCGGGACATGGTCCGATTGGCTGTGTGTCGTGGCCGGTGGCGGGAGAGGCATGTCATTCGCAGTCGTAATCTTACGAGTGCATTGATGGAATGAAGGGAAGAAGGAAATCAACGAAGATGTAGAGGGACTTTTTTGTAGAGTAGGATTTTGGCTTGTATTTAGTTAGCGGAGACTAGGTATGTAGTTTTGTCTATCCAAAACCTACCTTAACTCTTATTTCACTTATAAAACATTATGCATTGTGAATCCCTGACATTTTGGATAAACTTGAAAGATCTACAAGACGTAACACATAAAACTGTTGGGATCGAATTAAGAACTGGAACTCAGGTTAAAAACTTTTGTTTTATGACTAAATGAAAAACGTTTCATGAGGTATACAATTCAGAGAAATGTGCGAGTCAGCCGTTAAGAAACTATATTCATTGGACGAGTTGTAAGAAAATGTGTTGCAAATAAGAGAGAGAGAGACCTGTGCCCCTTTCGGTTAGGCCACATTTTGAACACATTTCATGTATTTGGACTCCATGGAAGGAAATGTTAATTTAGGAACTGAAAATGGTTCCGGTAAAATTACCAAATGCGTTTGAATGATAATTTGAGGTTTTTTTTAAATGCAAGAAACGAAATTATAAATCGCTCCAAAACTGATATTAATGAAAAAATTTAAATGTAATGACACCAATGCGAATTGTATCGCAATCGTTGTCTGATAAACTAGACATGAAGTCTCAGCTGTCAGATGACAGGTGAAACCGTACGCAGGTGCAGATTGAGATATGTAACCCTTTTGACCCTATATCTTAGACTGAATTCTAGAATAAGTTTTCGGGTTGAATGGATAACAGTTTAGCTAATGAATTCGCCCCACACCGCCGACTCCAAGGAATGGCTGCGTCGCGGGTTCGTAGCAGTGAGTGAGCGTTGACTCGCTGAGTGGCAGCGTTTGGAATTATCACTTAATATTTTAGGAGATTTCATTTCGAGCAAGCCTAATCAATGCAAACAAATTTCAATCCCTTCCCACAATTTACTTGCCAACTGTTCACAGCGCCTATATATGACAAAATATAGCGTGTTTGCTGCCGAATGCAGTGCAAAAACATGTATTATAAGAAAACTTAAGCAAGCCCTAAGGTACCTCATATGGGAATGAAATGAAATTATTGACTTCGTAATTCCGCACACTTTATTTAAAAACACGACCCAGGTTTCGACGTTGAACGTCATCATCACCATCAACGTGCTTTTAAATAAAGAGTATAGAATTACAAGGTCAATAATTTCATTTCAATATGTAATGCAAATTCCATAAAGTTACACGTGAGACAACAAATGTTACCTTATAATGGGGTTACTATGAAAAGGGCATGTAGTTAAAAACAATAAAAATAAAATCGGGAACTCACTGTATAATGTATGCCGAATATTTACGTATCTTTAAATGTACTTGGTCGTATTTGGAATAAGATAGTCCCAGTAAGAGACACCTATATCGGCACAGTAAGGAGAAGAGTTGTGTCAGGAAAAAAATCGTATTCGTCAGAAAAAAAAGAATATTATGGGCATTGAAACGAAGTAGTAGGCTTACATTAGGGACTTAAAAGACTAATAAATGAAAAGCATGCGGGGAGAGGGGAAGGTTGTTGGGACATCTGCAAACAGGGAACAAAATTCGGATATTGTACATTTTGATTGACGAATAAATTCTGAACACTTTGATGGAGACCAGGACGTGAGGAGACAAGCGAAGTTGGCTTAAGGAAAGGATTGGCATTTGGGTCGCAGTAAAGGGAGCTATCAAGAATCGCAGAATAGTTTATTGTCATGTTTTTTTGTTAGACGGCGCTAAGAAACGTTGGATTGTTTAGTTTTTGCTAATCCAACTCCTCCCTTAAATCGCAAACTAACGATTAACAATAATACCTAATGCTCGACGCAACGCTATCTTTCAACCCTCCAGAATAACTTCAGGAAGAAGATTCTCGTGTGTTCATACTTCATTAAATGGGCATTGTGTGTTGCGGTGGATAATTTCAAATCTGTTGCTGCACGCATGCATGAGAGCGGCAACTCTCCGAAGCGTCGCTCTCCGGACAAAAGTGCAAGGCCGACGCCGAGGACACGCGCAGTGTTTCTCTCGGATGTTAGTTGTGGGTGGCAGTGGAAGGCTTTGGCAGGCACGTGGTGATTCACCCGGGGCGTTGTTGCGGGAACGGCCTCGGCTCTCATACTGTCGCCGTCATGAATGTCCGAACTGAAGAGGAAAAAAGAAGTATTGGAAAAGGAGGAACGGTGCTAAAGGGGTGGAGAAAGAACTTCCTATGAAGTCCATGAGATTATTTGAACCGGATGAAGGAGCCTCGGCGTCGTTTCCCGTCTTCATCATGAAGACACTTTCCTGAGTTGAAACGCTGCCAAGATATTACACCTACGTTTCCTCTCCACAGAAAATGGTGAAGTAAAATACTGATTACGGGAATCCCGGGCCACAGAGAAGGAGAAGAATTTCGAAAATCTCCTTCCCAGCCTATCTTAGCCGTAGAATAACATTTGAGCACACGGAATACAAAAGTGTAGCTACAGCTTGGTGTTATCACGTAAGTGTGGAAATGTATCACAAGGGGTTCACAGGAAAAAATAATTCATGATTTTTTAGTAGGATTAAATAATGGCAGTTTTACAGCATGGAATTTTCGTCTAGATACTCTTTTTTTATAATTGTTTGCAATAATTGCTTCAAACGCACCCTATTGCTTTTGAATCTATCACAATTTCGGGTTCTTTCACTTTTCCTTTTTTTTTGAACCACCTTAACTAATATTCTTCACTTAGACTAGCGTTTCTAACTTATAATGTCTCCCTCGGTGTCTTCCAAGTGTGCAACCCCCTCTCCGTCCTCCTATCTATCACGCTCCAACGCCACGCCCCTTGAAACGTACGATGAGAAGAGTCACCATCCTACCAGGAAAACTTCAACTCGCTCAACACATGCGTTTCCTCAAAGCCTCCATCTTCAATTTCATTACTCTATGGCTTGGCGTGAATAATCCACCAACCTCGAAAAATATACCATGTTTTTCGAAAGAATATCTATATCTTGTGCATAGTCATTTCCCTAGTGATTTTACGTAACCACCACACCCTGGAGGGTCGACTTCGGCTTCGCTATTGAATTGCCAATATTATAATTAAATTCGGCTTCGCCAAATTCGAAGGAAGTTGAATGATGTAGATGTTTTGGGGCATGGTTACCAAACTGGAGGACTACTTATTTTTTGTAGTCAAACAGGAAATCAGAGAATATGGTATGAAAACTGTGCGTGAAGAGAAAGTGTGGACCGCACAAAGGAAGGCATGACATTATCACTTATTGAATGCTGAAATGCAAAAAATACTTTAGCGAATCTGAAACATTTCGCAACAGTGCTCTGTGATAATTACATTGTTATAGTTATGCTCTCCAAGTAGAATAATTTCGCATAACATTTTCAGAGACTACATTTTTATTGCCAATAAATACAATTATGGAGGGCACAAATATATACATTAATGTGTAATTTTGAGGTAATCCTTGTATGAGCTTTTTCTCCAAAACATATTTGTCTACGATCATACTTGTCCGTAGCAGCCCAAACGCAATATTTTACATTAAAACCACAGTGAATCCATGCTGTTTCCGGGAATAACCGCCGCGTAGTTTAGTTGATGGACAACTGTTTCGCCCCCAGTCCTGGAGGCGTCTTCAGGTCGAAGTGATCTGCCTTGCAACTTGGCCGCTATCTATAGGAGATGCTGGCTGGCTGGGAGCGCTCTGATTGGATCTTTCTTGGCGGCGAATGGGAATCACCCTTTTCCATCAACTTTGTCCATCAACTAAACTACGCGACGGTTATTACCGGAAACAGCATGGATTCATCAGATTGACGCCGCGGAAGCCTAAGGATTAAAACTACAGTGATTAGAAAACAGTACGATGTGTTCATGGAAAAAATGTATTACGTAAACAAGAAACATTACAAAATCAATGTAAATGTTACATGCACGTATAATTTATTTGTTGTTTACCTATAATGTCTTGATTTTCGAGTATTTTTGCATTTCCTCCAGTAATCAGAGCGGTTGCATAGAGTAATTTTCTATCTGTATGGATATCCGAAGCACTGCGAACTTCTCTCTCTTCTGTCTGTCTTCTGACTGCGAACTAACATTACCGCTAAAATTATTAAACTTTCGCGGTCCGTTGTTAAAATTCATTTCACAATAACAGAGTAATGTACGATAATATTTTTTTTAATGTTGACAGTATAATGCAGGTGGTGTCGACTAATATTACTTATTAGGATATTATGTTAGCAATGATCGCCAGTGTGATCTAAAACTCTTTCTCTTTATGCAAGTACATCGATCAAAAGTGACCAACTACATATAGTACAGAAAGGAACCATCTCAGAGCTTTCCTATCCCATTTTTCCTTGCTAACCGTAATAATCCTCATAAAAAACCATCTTCTATCAACGACGTTAGTGAATACAAACTTACTTGAGTAACAAAAGAAAGAATAGAGTGTTGAATATAGTCACATTATTCTTATTTGTGAATCAACAAGAGAAATCTGCCTGTTTTTCATTCAATAGCATTACCTGGTTAAATAAGTTGGAAGCTTCATGCAAATTATTTAATTGATGAATCGCTTTCCTGCGCTGGCAAACCTCCCTTTCTATATTATAAACATCCCCCAATGGATGCCTTGCATTGAAAACAAAACCATAAATCCTTTAATGTTATTGCTGCAAAAAGGAATACCGCCGTATTTCTCTTCCCACAGGACATCCTCTAAAAACTCTTCGCTCTCTGAAAGCGT